>VYXF01009217.1:452743-508063 GCA_013397295.1 Polioptila caerulea | reverse complement strand
CCCCCCTTATTTTCTTTTTTTAGTCTCACCAAAGAGATGCTTCTTAAACAATTAAGCCATCTGTACACTTTGTAACTTGCTAGTTAGGCTAGTTATTGTCACAATTTTTACAGTTCACTTTTTAAATTGTTATTACTTATAATCCTCTATTAAAGACTCAACTTTAATGGGATGATAGGTTAACAAAAACCATAACTAAAACTTAATATTCTGATACAGTGACTGAAGGCAGGGAACTGATAGTAGGATTTTTTTAAAAAATATAGTAGCTTTACTTTCTGCTGCCTTAAACACCAAAAATGAAGGCAAGATGCTCCTACTGTGACTCAGAGCATCCTTTTGATGCCATTTATATTTGGACCAAAAATGGGCTGAATCTGGTCCAGGGCACAAAACAAGGAGTTACCAACCCAAAGAGCAGCTTTAAACAATCCAGATATGAGAAGAATTTACTAAAATATTGTGAGGAAGGATTATGTCAGTTTTAAACTAAGGCCCAATGAAAGTTATATTACCATTTGAATGCCAAAAGTGGACATAGACAATTAAATGGAGAGAGAAATGTGGTGTGATATGAGTGAAATGAGAAAGAGGATTCTAAAAGAATCTTTAAACAAAAGAAGGGCAAGGAATAAAAAGATGATTAAGTCGAGCATCATTGATAATGATGGGAAAAGTCACAAACAGATCAACAAGGGTCTCTTGCAGTGTGAGACTACATCCTCCAGTTTCCAGCAGCCATTCAGATA
Organism: Polioptila caerulea; assembly: GCA_013397295.1. Classification (NCBI taxonomy): domain Eukaryota; kingdom Metazoa; phylum Chordata; class Aves; order Passeriformes; family Certhiidae; genus Polioptila; species Polioptila caerulea. The sequence goes on along the minus strand of VYXF01009217.1, from coordinate 507,314 downwards.
TGCTATGAATAATCAAGAGCTATTCATATGAACAACAGTATTCATTACGAATAATCAATGATTGAGAAAAACTAAGCTTTTGGAGCCTCTGCATGAATTTGTTATTGGATACATGGTGTCCCTGAAACCATACAATTCAGTCAAGCTGTTTAACTCACATACCTAGAAACATTTTCAATAGGCAAACAGGATCAACACTGAACTACAGAGAGAACGTGCACTATCAAGAGTAGGGACATTTTTCTGGATAAGCAAGCCCCAGCAGTATTAAACAGGAGACTGATTACCAGTAGTGAGGAAATGAACTTTATACCAAAATATAATATTCCTGTTCTAAGCATAGCTGGAAGCTGGTTCTAAGCAGTTGTCTAAAGAAATTCCACAAAAAAAGTAAAAATACAACCAATTTTAAATTCCACTAATGTTCGTCTAATATGAAAAATAAGAACCTATGAACCGAGTCCAATTAGAGTATAAATGGTTATATTAAAAGTAAAACCTGGGGGAAAAAAAAGAAAAAGTAGAAAGCACTGTTTATTTCAGAACAATTGCTGGATAATATTAATAGAGATTTTTTTCATACCCCTTAAGAATGATTCATGTATTATTATCTACAAATCAGGATTTGAATAAGAAATTATGACCACTTTTTTGTATTTAACAAAGATCAAGACAGGTTTTTGAAACTGACAGAAGAAAAATCCCTCTCCACAAACTGCCCTGGCATAGTACATGATGCTAATTTCTACATAAAAATGCAGCAGATTCAGTCCAGCTCTCAATGGTTGGCAAAGACTACAATCAATCCTAGAAAGTACCTTCTATAACTGCATTAATAATGAGGATGGAGATAACTTGGAAGCAGTATATAGGAAGGAACAATGTATCACCTTTCCATGGGACCCACATACAGGTGAGAATATACAGTCCCAATAATCAAATGAGTTCACTTACAATGCAAGATACAAAGACAGCTCCCTACCAAAATTAGCACTACTTGTAAGGAATTTTGATAAGATTTAAATTTAGATATGACAATGATGATTTGGACTTAAAAGGAACATCATTAACATGCACAAAAATTATTTAATCTTTTATAAGTTCTAAAATGCTTCATTATGAAGCAACAAATCACTGCAAAGCAGAAGTTTTCCACAGTGTTTCAAAAAATACATTGTAATTATTTCAAAATTTATTACACATGACAACAAGAAATTACTAGGAAACAATGAACATTTTTGAAGTCTGAGTACTCTTGTCCTTTACTCCACTTTTTTACACAGCAGAATGTCACGGACACTTCCAATGCACACACTGTTTCTGCACATAACAACTACTTTGAGAGTAAATACTGTGCCTAGTACTTTAACACAGAATAGCTGATACCAATGAAATCTCATGTCAATGTTGTCTGTATACATTCTGGTTTATGTTTTACAGCTTATTAAAATTACTTTAGAATCTATGCCTGAAATTTCCAGACGTTGTTTCTCTAATGAAGCCATTAAAAAATGTTGGAAAAGGTAGTTCCTCTAGCAACTTCCTAAGCAATATTTTGTTCACACTATCATGTGAAAAGGAGAACACAAGCTGAGTTTTGCAGTTTCCCAATACTCTCCATCTTAAGCAAATATTAAGACAAAACTAAACCAGAGTGTCCTAAAAATATCCCTGCCTTTTAAGTTAAAGTACTCGACAAGAACTTTCATTTCTTTTCATAAAAATTGTTCTATAGCAAATGACCACGCGGGGGTAGCAGCGTGATGCAGTGCTCAAGTGCAGCCCAGCAGCACACGGTAGTGCAAGCACAGGCTGGGTGAAGTAAGCGCATTTCTGCAGGAGGTTTTTGAGTATTTATAGCATAAAAACTTTAACTACAGAACGTACACATGTGTGAACAAAAGCAGCATCAAAATCTGAAATTTTTGAGACTGAAGGAGGAAGTGTTGTAAGCTATTCTTTCATTCTACACAGGTTTTGTTGTAGAAAATCAGAACAGTCTCAAATTAACATTTAGTGAGAACATACATAGCTTTGGCTGTCATTTACTGAAAGTTGACATTTTCAATTGCTAAATTACAGCAGTGTAAAGATTTTTGCTCAGGCAAGTTGCTAAGTTATATATGGTTAATAGCTTCTGCTCTTACATATATTTTTGAATTTTCTATATATGAAAGAGGATGCTCAGGCTTTACTGTAATTAAAAGACAAGTTAATTCCTATTTTTTTGTGTGTGTGTAAAATATGGTCAGTCTATTTTCCCCTTAGTTTCATCAGCCAGTATCATAAATGAGTCAAAAAAAGTTAGTCTTGTGAAAGTCACTTGCCTTTTTTAAGGTAAGTGTATAAATATTTATTAGATTTGTACTGTACACAACATAATAGAGGAGAAAAAAGGTGAAAGTGGTTCCTTGCTGTATAAATAGCTCTAAGTACATACAAGATACAGCTCAGATAAGCATTATAACAAGCTGATTGTGCTATATATTTTGTTGTTACTCAGCTACATTGATGCACAGACTTTCCACTGTTTTACTCATACATATAATATTTTTGATGTATAATAGAATATATTGCAAATATGTATTATTTTTACACATATAGGGGTCCCAAATGCATTTGACAACACTGTTATATAGTCAAAGCTTGCCAAGAGAATACAGCCAGAGAAAGAAAGTAGTCTTGAAGCTGCCAAGCCAAGCTGAACTATAGCCCACTGACTTGTTCCTCTCCTTCCATTTTTCCCCTCAAGTAGTACGTTACCAAGCCAAACTCCAGGCTTTCTACAGTCTGTGAACAGTACTAAAACCAAAAAAAGTATTGTTAAGGGCTTGCCCAGACTTGAAAGTTGGTGCACATTAGGGGAGTGTTTGCCACAAAAGCGTAACAGGCAAGCACTAACCCAATATGCAGTCACTCTTACCCCCAAGCAAAAGCATCACATTCCTGTTTGTCTTAATCCCCAGCTAACAAACTTCTTTGCTGTCAGGATGATTCATTAAATCGACACTGGAAGAAATAAAAAAGCTCAGGATGGGGCAAGGTATCTCATGACAAAAAACAATGGAGTGGACAAATGAGAGTAGCAGCAGCAGTTGCCAACAAAATTCAAGAGCACAAGTTATTTGCCACATTAACTCTCCCTGAAAAAGGAGAGGTTTTTAATCAGGAATTTCAACTGCCTGATTAAATACAATGTTATCTCCCTTTATCTGAATGATTTTACCTTTTTTAATAATAAAATATTAATATTAAAGAATATAATATTATCACTTAGGAACTAATTTATTAAGTTAATACCCTCCCCTTAAGCCAGATGAGGCTGAGCAGTTTGTTCTGGCACAAGTAACAGGGTAACTAAAATGCCAGTGTTAAACATTATCAAAGGTGATTAGAAAAGCTATTCATGTTTTTAGTTTGTGTGTTTGCTAATTATTGTACAAAAACAGTTGCTTTAAATTGTAAAATAAGGCAAAGAGACAATTCTTTCCCTTATAAAACTCTTCGCAGTGCAGCAGAGAAAGACATTGCAAAACAGCAATAAAACAGGAAAACGTAACTTAAAGAAACTAGAAAGTGTTTTAAGAACGAGATTAAAAAATTTCTTTGAATTTTTTCTGCCCTTTCATTTGCAACAGTGAAAGCTTGCAGGCAAAGGTGAGAGGAGTAGCATATTTTTAGGCTGAGTTGCTGATATGTAGAAAACTTCACTGACTTGCGTAAGGTCACAGTGAGTCAGCACCAACAGAACAGCCGATCGAAATCCTAATCCCATTCTCAAACTACTGAATTGACTCACTTCCCACAGCCAGTTACTCTGCTTGTATTTTATGCAATAACCCACTCAAATCATGAAGCTGCTTCAGTAAGTGGAATTTTTCATGTTACAGCCCACTCTTGTAAATCAACTAAGGAGACATTTCATTACTTTTTAATGAACCTCTGTGATCTCACTTCCCATATCATATTGGATATCCCTGCTTAATGCCAGATAAATGAGTCAAGTAGGGCATTTCTGATAACTGATATGAAATAGTTTTAACATACCTTCTTAGGAATTTATTTCTACAAAAAAGACCCTGATTACAATATACAGAAGCTAAAGCCTAGATATCATTACATGTGTAAATCAATACACAATATTGTTTAGGAATCATCTGTTCTGGCTCAGGGATAAAAAAAAATCTCATTTTTTTCATACAAAACGACCATTTCAAATCCCAAAAGATCCCAGTAAATGATGCCACAGATCCTGTTCATTCTTCCAGCTTCATGAGAGGTCTCTTGGGGAAAAAAAAAAAAAAAGGTGCTTAAGAAGTTCAGAAAAAAAAATCTTAGCCTGAATCTGATCACTGAAAGTTCCAGTGTTATCTGCTGAAAGTAGGGTAGCGTCTTACTCTGTCTTGAACTGTTATAGACAACTCAGATCAACAGACTATACAAATGCCAAGGGCTTCCCTTCTACACTGTATCTAAATCTGTCAACCTTCATGCTTCAAACTTCACTGACAGTGGGAAGAGTTGCCTCCCTGGGGTGTCATAAATACAGCAAAGCCATCCCTGCAAAGCAGAAGCCATGCAGGGCTGGGAGAAGGCAATTCCTTGTGGTTGGTAGGTAACCAAGGACATGCCCAGACAGATCAAGAAAGAACCCAAAACTTGACTCTTAAGGGCACTAGGGAGTCACACACGCCTTTTTTGCCATTGCCTTAAGTGCAGGCATTTACCAGCCTTGCTCTAATTACAAAATTCTTTTTCATGTCTTCATCTACAAAAGAATCAAATGGAAGGAACAAACGACTCAGTTGTTAATATATTTAACGGCTGCATGTGGGAAACAGTTGAATTTCTTATCTTTCTGTTGCAATTTCCTTGCACCTCCCTAGCTACAGCAGCTAAGGCTATCAAGTCACATTAAGAGAAGTAGGAAAGATGTGAAATTCTGCCTGCAAATAGTCATCACACAAAGGCTTCTCAAGCCATATGGTACATTGCTAGAGCAAAAATCAGAGGCATGATACACCTGGTCATGCTAAACACTCTGGAGACTATGACATAGTTAGTGTACTGTTTAAAGAACATCTTCGTGAGTGTGAAGCCCTCTTAAAGTACCTGAAAGACTGTAATAAAATAATTAATAGATACATTTATGTATTTTTAAATATTTATAACAAATCTAGTATGTCAGGAAATTTAAACTTATAAAACCAAGGAAAGGTAAAGATAACAAAATTCAGAACAGTAGAGAACAGACAGTGGTTATGGGGCCACATCATCTCTTCACTCTTCTAAAGATACCAGAGTGAAACTTTCTGTTTCAATTGCTCAAGAGCTGAAAATTAGCTGCCAGTTGGGAGCACATGAGGGCTGTGAATTCAAAGGTGCTATAGCAGAAAATATTCAAAACCCAGAAGAAAGAAAAGAAACAGAAGAAAAATCTACTGACAACTTCTCCCACGGTTTTTAAAATAGCACTTTAAAAACCACTCAACTTTAGTTCCACTGGAAAGAGGTAGAGCTGTAATGACACGTGTCTGTATGACAACAGACTTTCACAGATGCTGTGAAAGTCACATATATACTAGCAAACTGAATTTTTGCCAGCATAAGCTACATCAGTTGCCTGAAGAATTATAAACTGTACTAGGAAAGAATTTTAATAAAATGTACTAGAAAGCTTTTGGTGGTTTTTGTTTGTTTAGGTTCCTGACGAAAACATTAATAGCACTCTGATTCCTTCCTCACAATGACAGAAGTTTCTCTTGGGTTTCACAGATCCCAAACCTCTGTGCAAATGAGCAGACATTGGCTGAAGAACTCCCTAAGAGCACTTGTCTCACCCTAATCCTTCTCTTGATGGAATCAAGTCCAAAATGGTTTTTTGAACAGTCAAATTTGACAAATTAAAGTTAAATCGATAGTAAAGAATGATGAGACTGTATGCTCCGTTCACTTGATAATTATAAATAGCCAGAATGGTTTCAGTAGTAAATAGCCTGAAATGGTTTCAATTAGTTTGAGCCAGTATCCAATTTGAAGACCTTCACGTTCCATTTCCGGGAGAACAACTCCAATATCAACTGCCCACGAATCTTTAAGAAATGCATTTAATGTGAGAACACAGAAAAACGCTCCATAAAATGCTAGTGCAGGCTGTACTCTTCCCCAAAAAATATTTCTGAATTAAAGACTATATTATTTAATATAGTGGTAAAGCAACCCACTTGCTCAGAAATAATATACTTGTTTTAAAAAATAAACTGACTCAGAGCACAGAGTACCCTAGACTAGCAAACTGAGCACTGATGTGATTATACTGTTCATTGGCTGGGCAGTCGCAATTTTGAAACAAGTCCAAAAAACTTGGGCACTTCCAATTATGTATCTCAGTGTACAGATATGTTGGGGTTTTTTCTTTAGAAAACAACTACTGGGATCAACTTTCCAAAATCAAAAACCCTCCCTACTGATTCATTTAGCAATCCTGGAATGCCTTTAACATCTTCCAGCACCCGCGTTTCCCATGACATGCATTGTAGACGTTGAGGAGAAGACAACGCCTCCACCATCAGAGAAGGCAAGGAAGTCATTATTTAGCCTTTGTACACAGCCTTTGATCTCTTTGTGTTTTACAGTGTGCCAGGTTATTTTCAAGGCATCCTGCAATGGATATAAACCAAATTATCATAACTCATAGAGAAAGCACTACTTTTTGCTTTTTAGAAGACCCAGCTTTATAGTCATGATCTCCAAAAGCAGACGTATTATTCTTACACCTCCTTCTGTGTTTTTTCTAACACAGAACAGTACTGTGTATTTTAAAAGGAATGTTAAAAGACCCATAGTTTACCAAAATAAATGATTTTTCATTGCTGGCTCAAAATATTTTATGATCAATTGTTCTAAAAAAGAGACTACTCATATCACAAGACAATCATGTTTGACAAAGTCTAATGGAAGATAAATTTTGTAATCAAAAACAAATATGAAAACAGGAGAAATATGGGGGGTTTGTAACAGAAACATCATCATTTCAGAAGGAAGTAGAGGTGTGATACAGCCATCAAAGTGTAATTTTAGTTCTTGTTTGTGCATAGTTTCCATATTCTGGGGAATCTAACGACACAAGGGGTTGTGCAATTTTTCTGCTCTTGTTTCTCAGTAACCCAAATAACGTAGACTGCTGCAGTAGTTAATAAAAGCCTTCAAATATGAACAAGGTTTTTTCCACTGATGTGTCATGTGTCTAACTGTAGAATAAAAAAATCAGTATATTCCATTTACCGCCATCAGAAATTTGCATGTCTATCTACAGAGTAAAATTAGAGGTTCAACAGCTGCTTTGCTAAATCACTTCCTATATTTCTGTTTGATCCACAAGAGAGCTAGATCCACCTTTCACAGCTGAAAGAATATATTCCTAGGTTATCCATCTTCCCACTCTTCAAAAGGAATGCTGATTCCAAGGGAAGAGTAGACGACAACTCCAAGTACATCTCTTGCAGAGGATTTCTCATGAAGTTTGCTGAAAGTATTACAGCATAGACAAGAATAGGATTGAACTACATTTAAAGAATTATCACTTCCTCAAATTGCTACATTACTTGTAACAAGATACGTGGAACAGTAGGTACCTAAAACTGCTTCTGCAAATTTCACCAAACTATGTGCCTATGGCACTACTGGAACCTAAAGACAGATATTATAGGTGCCTATAAATGAAAGTCATATTGCAATGCAAAAGACACTAAATAACCTGATTCACTGAGCCTTCTCCCGTTGCCTTAGAAAACAGAAATATAGATGCAAGTAGTTCCTCTCCTCATGCAAAAACTAACACAGAACCACTCCCTGCTTTACAAACATTTTTTTTCTGATTAGTTCAGCCAGAGCACACCCAAACTGCAGCCACGCTCTCCCCGGCAGCATGACCTCTCACAACCTTCCTGGTAGGCTTATGCAACCAGGAAACCAATAGCAATTCTGTGTAACTTGGCGAATTTCAACCCATCTGGCCATTTTAAATTAAAAACAAATAACCAGCCCCTAATTTAGAATTAGCAAGAAAAAGTTATTTGGAAAATTGAGTACGAAAGCACTCTGAAAATTCTGAAGGCTCTAACACTTCTTCCTATTTTTCATTCAAAAACACAGAAGTGTTTCACTTCAGTTAATTGTTCCTTTCCAACTGTGAATTAGAGCATATTAGAATTTAACAACCTTTTAAAAACTGGAAAAGTTTGGATGCTATGTGTGCATTTCTGTCACAATTCCAAAAGAGAACTTTCACTGCATCTTTGCAGTAATCGGATGCTTTATGACAGATTATTACTTCAACAGATCTTCAGAAAGTGTATTTAATTGTTTTTACTTCAACTCAATGATATCCTTCATCAGAAGGCCATTTAAAAATTAATGTAATAATAGCTTCCTAAGGAAATACAGCCTTTTTGAACATTTACATCCAGACTAAAAGTAAAATTCATATATGGTAAACATGGCAAATAGTTTACAGTGTTGCTTAACTGTGGAAAAAGAAGTTTTCATAAGGACACATGAGTGTGAGCTAGTGAGCACAAGTGATACACTTAAAGCCTACAAAAGTCCTCTATGCTGCAAGTGTGTATCTGCACACAGCGAAGCAACATCTCCTCTGTAAGTGACATTGGGAGATCAGATGGGGTTTTTTCCCACAACAAAAGAGTATCTCATCCTTGTGGCACCTGTCTTCATCTGGGATCAGTAGGTTCAAACCACTCAGCAAAATATCCTAAGTGGCAATTGGGACAAAAACCACCACCTGCAGACAATTTAATGGGAATTTTGAGGAACTTCCAGGAAATTTGAAGAAGTTGTGGACAAACTTCTTCAAAGAAGTTTGCCATTTCATGGCAAGTTTAATGAACTGCATGCCACATACATCCTATTGCTGCAAAAAGCAGGGAAACTCTGTTTTTGGGAGGGGAGGAGAGGAAAAATCAGAGCAAGAACATTCATCATTGAATATTATACATACTGATCCCTCTTCAAAACACACAGATGAACAGGAGAGGACAAGAATTTTTTTGCATAGCATAAGAGGCGGGGGCATGAAAAGAAAAAGAAAGGCCATTACCTCATTGATTCCACCTTATCTTAGGTGATCTTACACAAGAACAGGTAAGATCTCCGGCAAGCAGCTAAATTTTACTACATTTTGCTAAAAATGGCAGCTCATCTGAAGCCCTAGACAGCTGAAAATGAAAATATACTGTTCTTTTAAGTGGAGGTGATTGCAGTCTGTCTCCACCTCCTGGTAAGTCACACTGCCAAGTTACATAATTCAGTATTTTAAAACTCTGATAAAGTGTCTTTAAAATATAATAGGGTAATATAATTTCCATTAAAATCAGCAGAATTACAGCTGAAAGTTTAGGAGGAAAAAAGTCCATTAAAAGTTTTGCCTCTTCAACTTCATTCAGCATCGCTTCAAATAGAACAGTCAATGGAGGATGCCTGGAGCTGAAACAAACACAGTCTCCAAATGGCTCAATTTTATCACACTCAAGTAATGATTTATTTTAGAAAGAGTAATTAACATTATTTCTTTTGGCCTTAAGAAAAGCTTTCACTTTTGCCATCATTTTTAATCTACTCTTATTTTCTCACATAGCTAAAAATGATTCGGAGAAAATCCTCAAGTTTATACACTGAATTATCAAATAATAACAAAACTGAAACTTCTATACACACATACAAAGTAACTGAAGAATGACTACAAAGCACCACTGCTCACTGCTTAACTGTTACTTTAGTACTCAAGAGAAAAATAGAAATCCCTGGCTGGTCCCCAAATTGCTCTGTACTCCCACTCAAGCTTTGTAAGATAAAACCTATGTCATAAACCTGTTCATAAGCAAGCTCCTGATAATGTCAAAATGACCTTAGATTCATTGCATCTGAATTTATCAAGCACCTATTTTTGTCATGACCACATTTATAATAAGCATAGCAGGTTATGGTAGGATAATACAGCAGGGGGAAAAAGGAAAAATAAATCAATACACTAAACAGATACACATTAATATAGGTAGCCACTGGAAGAGAGGCCAGCCTGCTCAGAGCTTTCAGTTGAAGCTGCAACTTCAAAGTTACTAAAAATAATGTTTTCCTTTGGAAAAATTGATTATCATTTACAAGCCAGTCATTGAGCTTTGCATCAATCGAATTATTTCTCTTCAATGTACTGAAAAACAATAATTATTTGGAAACAGATAGGAAGCTAGGTAATTTGTGTTTAATACAGTTAAATAATTACAAATAAAAAAATATAATTTATCAAAATTTGTATGATCTATATTCAGCTTCTTGTCAGGTTGTAAGATTTGGTTTAAGGAAAAAAAACATTTCCAAGTAAATTCCAAAGATTCTCACAAGTAAATCCTGGCAAATAAAGCCTTATTCATGACCATGCACATTGACTTAGTAAAATTAACTACTTTCCTTTTTAACCCATTAATCATCTGGTTTTCATTCTAGAGAAAGCCCAGAATTTCATCTTCCTTTATACTGCAACATTAAACCAAGAAAATTGCCAGTGGCAAAATAAACATCATAATGCTTCATGTAAGGTTTCCAAGATTCTGGTGGGAGCTCTTGTACAGAAGTATTTCTGTACTCCGGGTTACGACATTCTGTTATTTAAATATTAATAAAACAGTGATGTAAACCACATTAGAAAAGAAAACAAATCTTTTCAATTAAGTTTATTTTTAGAACAAGTCCTAGGATTCCGAATACAGCAGCATTTTCTGAACACAGTGTTTTTCCCTTAAGATTTCTCGCTGGCAGGAGTCCATAACCTACTAGGTTCAGCGGTGGGAGGTGAACTTTTGTAGAGAAAACAGGCACCTCAGAACACTTCTAAATGGCCAGCCAACACATTCAATAGCTGCTATAAATGTTTAACACAATTAAAATTGCAATCAAAAGTAAAATTCTAATTTTTTTCATGGCATGAAACACCAAGTTATAAGGAGTACTTTCAAGAGCGTTTAGTAAGCTAACCTCTGAGGTATACAACAAAAAAAAAATCAGCTCACAGTACAAGAAAAATGGGGCTAAGCAGTGCTATACCAAACCTAATTTATTCAGGCAACATGCAATCTGGCCTCAACCAGATTGTATTATCACATCACTGCATGGAAAAAAAAAAATTAAAAAATTAAAAGCTGTTATTTTTAGGGGAAAAAATATTTCTTTAAGGTTTCTGGATAATAGCCAGCCACACAGGGCTATGTCAAGATGATGGAATAACTCAACCTTACATCTCTAAGCATCATGGTCACAGGAAACAGAGGCCAAGGCTAAAATGTGACCCATTGTGGGAGGATTTAGTTAAGCTCAAACTTCAAGTAGAGTCATTTCTTTCTCAAAAAAAAAAGAAAACAAAAAAAACCAAAAGAAAGCAAAACATCAGTAGTGAAGTACACAGGTCCTACTACATTTGTTTAGTATCCATAAAATATCCACTTCCAATCTCTGTCACACTTCCACAAAGGAGACAATGGGCATGTTTCATGCATATATTCCCTCAAGTGATCAGTCAGAAGTGAGATGAAGCTTTGAACTTTGTTACTCAAGAAGAGCAAATGTCACCAAGAAAACACTGCTCTGTCCACAGTCGATTGGCAAAGACTCTACTGTACATTTCTTAGAAGCAGGATTTTTTCATTCCCATGAAAACACCCACTGCTGATGGGCAGCTGGCATTTTAACAGCTGCATTAGTAATGCTTAAAGCTTAACAGCAAGCTTTTCAACAGAGGACCTGGAAATGTTTGCTTATATGCATTTACAAATTCAATTAACACGGGATACAGGGAGCAAGAACCCTCCTGCACAGTTAGGAGAAAGAGCAGAGTTCATGCCTAGCGTAGGGTTAAAGATGAAGGCTGGCAGGCAAGAACCAAAGGCAGCTGCCAAAACCTCCACTTCTCCACTTTACAAAAACCATTCCTCCTCTGCAGCCGCGCCACTCCCACTGCCCCGTTAACCGAAGGTGCACACGCGGGTAAGCACGAACAGAACGTGGCTCCGTAAAGGGAATCATAAATACTGTGCTCCCAAAGAACGCACAGCATGTGTAAATACTCCAAAGCAAAAACTATCTGTCACCAGTGATGGAGAGAGGTTTCACAGTGGGCAAAACTCTGACACTGGTAAGAGTCAAACAGGCAAAATGCCGAAGTGAAAAAAGGCAAAATTTAAAAAGAAGTAATCTCCCCTCAAATCCATAAGCATGCCTCAAGTCTATTTAATGCTCGTGATTCAAATAATCACTTTTCTGATTACACTGATGTGCCAAGGTTTCCATTCTCAAGTGATAAACTAGAGAAGTTATTGGTCCCTCTTACTCTGTCCTGGAAAATCCAAGCATGAAAAAAGGTACAACAGGACCTACTAGAAAAATTCAGCATTTAATATGGACCTTCTACTTTTATGGTTGTACCAATAAAAGTGAGGGTGGCAAAAAAGGAGTTGATTTTTCTACACAAAGTACTTCTATAAAGAAATATACAGGAAAAGTCATATTTAACAAAACAGAGCTTAACAATCAGGCTCATCACTGAGGACACATCTTCCAGAAATCCTAGTTGTCCCATACTGACATATCTGGAAACATTAATTCAATGAATAGCCACAGCATTTGACAATAAGCACAATCTCATCCAGCAAAGATCAAAGATGGGGATAAATGTCAAGAATAATTGTAAGAAAAGCCAGCTTTTCTTCATTAGAAACTACATGTTAGCAGCAGTATACAGGGTACATACCTTACATGCATATATTTCTCTAAGGTGGAGGAAAATAGCGAAAGGCATGACACTGGATTTCATCATAGGTCTGAAAGTTAAGCGAACAACTGAAAAACATGGGGACATAGAAGAAAGAAGGAGAATTCATAACCTCTCAAAAAAGGCCCCAAAGCAAAAGCAATGTTCATACAATCATACTACCAACAGTCCAAGCTTAGAACACACTTTAGGACAAACCTCATGTATATATGCTTCCTAAATATGAAACATTTGAGTAAAACTGCTGACTTTCTGCCATGAACATAACTTCAAGTCATCCTTGTAATAATTTTCCATGTAGTAAAACCACAGAAAATAAAACCTAGAGAACCTGAATGTTATACAAGATGTCAACTGAGTACACCTACACCTGAGTAAACCTCAGCCTGAACAAATATATTATCAACATTGAAATAAATACTACAGAGGGATGCAAATGTCTGCACTGCCACCCATCCCAATGAAGTCTGATTGTTCATCACAGCACAACAGTAATTAATGGGGACAAGCAAAATTAAGGGCTTCTTGACAAATTAGGGAACCATACTGGAGGTTATGTCCCAAAGTTTTTGTTTATTGCTCTCTTCTACAATGCTTTATGCTTCTACAGAAGCATAACAGGTAAAGGAATAGATTTCTACAGTCATTGAAAGTATACCTGCTACTTTAACTTATCTTTAAGTACCATAACTGATGCAGGTACTGTTTTTGCACTTTTGGAAGTACAACCACACTAATCAGAACTGAAGATAAATAACAAACACTTATAGCTTTCAAATCCTCTTATCCTGTATTTCAAACATTTCTAAAATCTGTGTTCATTAAAACACATTGTCCAACACAAGTTTTAAGAAGTGCCTCCCCTCTGCTCTCCTCATGCCCACCAAGCATGAAGCAGGACATATAGAAGTAAAGCTTTCTCATAGACACTGTGCCTTTGGGTGAAAAAGTACCCAAAAACTGAAAGATTTTTCCCTCAAGAAAACCAAAACCAAGTCAGAGCATGATCCTGATGGCTAAAAAATACCCTCCATAGACATTTCAGCTGATGGAATAGAAAGCTAATTTTTCTGGCTTGGGACAAAATAAATTCTATTTAAGGCCCCAAAGTATGACGGAATAAAACCCCTCATCACCTGGTTCTTCAGACTCCTCAGCTTCCAAATAGTAAAGTACTGTATAGAAGGCTAAAGCTCTGATTCTACAAGTGCCCACATTGGGCCACATCTGCCTGGTCCAGACGCACACATAGCAACAGGCTTGGGATTCCCCTAATAGCCCAGAAGTGTCTGATTTGGCAGGTGTTGTCAGCATAAATATGCACAAAACCTACAACCATATCCCCAGGAAAGCACAGAACAGCCATCACAATCATATATTATATAAATCACATATTGAGGGACATACAGAAGCATTGATAGTCCAGTAGGTCACAGTTTAATGTGTTGTCCCACAATGCAAGAAAGCCATGATTGCACTCTATCCTTCAGCTGCGGGGGGCCCAAAATTGCGTGTCCCTTTGGAAGGGAGGAACTTCACTAGAAACTGTTTAATCATAAAGCAACTGCCTACAGCAAAGCTGAAGGTGCACCACATGGCAAAAAATGCTTAGCAATGTCTAAAGGGCTTCTGAAAAATCAGCATGACTCCATGAGTCAACAGACACTTTCCCAGAGAGCATTGTATAAAAAAAAAAAAAATCTCAGTTTTACTTCCAGTATTAAATAAAAATATAGTTTTATAGATGTATTTAGACCACAAAACCTTGTGAATTAGCATACCAGCTTTACATCTGTACATTTTGAATTTCCTGTTGCTTTTGTTCTTACACTGTCAACATGCCATTTACCTTAAAATAACCACCAGTACACAAAAATAACTTAGTTTTGAATGTGTAATACTATATTTGACACTCGTTCGTCAATTAATAATGTGGTTTTAGCACATGAGTTTATGACTCCTCAAGTCTCTTTTAATCTCTACAAGTACTTTGGGCGCTGAAATTTTTCTTTATTTAAAATGAACTATGGCAAAAAACCCACAACCCCCTTTTACCAGTTTAATATCTAGGCTGCAGAGAATCCCAAATAGATGCTTCCCAGAGTAACTGAGCTATTTAATGCCAATGAGGGGATTACATCTGTTTAAAGCACAACAAAAGCACATGATATCCTGTGTTATACATCCGGATACTACTGTCATGAACAGGGAAGCAATTCTAAGTATAGCTGCCAAATTCCTCTTTTTTTCCAGCAGGAACTCCTAACTGGAAACACAGCTTCTTCCTTTTCTGCATTGATACAGCACTCCCAAAGGCAGACACAGCAATCTGTTATGCCCAGATCTTATTCAAGGTCCTCTCCAAGTCCATAGCAAAAATTCCTTTGTTTTTGATGGGAGGAAGGCTGGGTTCCCAAAGAATTCACAGTTCAGCTTCCCTTTTAAGTACCTTTTCATCCCAGGACATACACAGCTATTCACAGCATCTTATCTCATTTTCCCACATTCCTATTCTCAGCTCAAGCGTATGAACAGAAAAATCTCCATTTTTGCACACCCCACTTAGATGCAAATCTGGGAGCACTCCAGAACTTCATGTTAACTCAGACACACATGAAGAATTAACCATCTGTGGTACTCCATCTGTTGCCTACTGTACTTAAGACTAGTCCAGAACAGCTTATCACATCTCACTTTCTTGTGACCTCAACTCAGAATGTTGGGGTTTTTTGTTACAAAAAACAATGAAACAGACTAAAATCATATGGTTTTCTGGGTTAGGAACAGCTGTTTCAGACAATGTTGCAAACAGACTTTCTTTGGCAAGTTACTGGTTGGCAAATCGTGTTTGTTAAATTGTAGTCTGCAAGAACCAAATAAAAAGGAATTTTCTCACACTAGACAAATAAATGTAAAAGTGATTGCATTTAAAAAAATCTCCTCTGTTTTAATTATTTCTTTAAATAGAGATGGAGACAATAGACCTACTACACTGCATATTTAATAACAGTTTACATGTATAAACTCTTGAGAATTAAAATATCTATCTTCTGAAATATGTTTTTCAAACTTTCCTCTAAATGACAAGCAACCAAGGCCAAAATGTCAATCATCAATAATTAGGAAACAAAATTACTGTTATGTTTTTATTTCATTAACATTTCTGTCAGTGATACAATTTAGGACTCTGGCATCTTGGCTTTCACTTGTGTCATAGATAATAAAATGCTCATATATTTATGTAAAAGTTATTCTCAGTAGAATCAGATCTGATCCAAGAACATAAGAATGTCAAAAGTTGTTATTCTATGGCATTTGGTCTTAAGGAAAAAAAATTCAAGAGACTGTGCAAATAATTTCTATATTCTGCACCTGTTTTTCTTAGCTTGTCTTTATCACAATATTTCTAAAAATAACAGCTCACATCTCTCCCAAATGCTGACATGTAGAACTGTGTTTGAGTCACTGTAGAGGCTTCAGTGGCTCTTTGATAATATCACCTCACAAAAGAGGAACCTGAAACAAAGAGGGGATGGAAACCATTAAACACTGCCCAATCTTACATCACAACTGAAAGTAAGTTAATGACTAGAGACTTCTTACGGAGTACAAACAGTTCTGAAAAATTATGAATTTTACAAAACTGTGTAAGAAGCCTTGGCAAAGGCATGATTTGTGATTCAGGAACAGGAACTCAGGTCCCATCTGCTATAGGCTTCTTGATGATTGCATAAAGTAACTTTTCACTTCTCTTTTATACCTTCATTTCAGAGGTAAAAATAGCAAAAAATACTTTTTTATTCATAGAACAGAGAAAAGATAAATTTAGTTATTTTGATGATTCATTCAGATATAATAGCCACAGGAGACATTCTAATACCCAGAATGTAAGACAGGCAGATGTTATTGGCAGAAGCTTCAAATAATTTCTATGCAACATAAAAATATATTGCAGTCTATTGAACGTTTAGAAGGGAACCATCTATTTTTTAAAAGAGCATTGACATCAGATGAGAAGTGAAAAGACTGCATGGCATGATGAATTTAACACAGCATTATCCTGTCCAATTAAATATTTTTAATATATCTTCCTAAATAATTTCAGAAAGTTGTTTTATATTTCTGTGTTTTGGAAATCAGCTCAGCGCCTGCACATATGACAACAGCTTCCTAATTTACTACATAGTCTACCCATGTGGGAGCATTGCTTTACCTTACACAAGGGAGAAAGTATAACTGTAATCAGAGACTTTCAAGAGTACCATACACAGTTTATTTCTAAATATACAACCTTTCTGTTCATGTTTAAAAAATTCTACACAAACCAGACAATTTTCACCTGAACTGTTTAGATGAAGAGCCCAATTTTAGCTGCAGGACCCCCAGAAAGAATGTTTTGAGACTGTTTAGATTCATACCTGCAAAGTTGCTCAAATCTAAACAGCAAGGAAAGACAATCTAACATAGGTAATATATGGAACAAAGCTCAGACAGGATCTCAGAGTTTTAATCCAAAGCAAAGCATTGAATCAAGTGCCTGATTTAGGGATGTTCCCAGTAGTACTTACATATTAAATTAAAGGGTTATCTGCACTTCAAAAGTGCAATCACTCAAGTTAGCCTTGTTAGCAATACAGTCATCTAAATGTATAGGGTTTTTACTATGAAATATTTGTATTTTTACATGTTGTAATAATGATTTTGAAAGTGTATTTTGGCACAGAAGCATCTGCAACAACAACTTCAGAAAAGCAAGTATTTATGTCTAACTGTCCTAAAGGAATGATTGGTTATTTGTCAAGTCCTCCAACTACTAGGCTTGGTGTTTTTCTGACTAGCTGGACAGCCCAGCTTTTTACCCAAATATTATAAATACTAGAGAATTTATGGATTGTATTAGGTCACCATAGACCCAATATTAGTTTGAACTCTCCAGAAGAGAGGACTGAGAATGGGGAGGAAACAGCCCTGCATACACTGCAGGTTAGTGAAGGAAGGGAGAGGAGCTGCTCTGGCACTGGAGCTGAGATTCCCCTGCAGCCCCTGGTGCAGCCCATGGTGAGACAGCTGTGCCCCTGCAGCCCATGGGGGTCCCAGAGGGAGGGGAGATCCACCTGCAGCCCATGGAGGACCCCACTCCAGAGCAGGAGGATGCCCTGTGACCCAGGGAGAAGCCCACCCTGGTGCAGGTGCCAGGCAGGACCTGTGGCCTCACGGAGAGAGGAGCCCATGCTGGAGAAGGTTTGCTGGCAAGATTTGTGACCCTATGGGAGACCTGTGCTGGAGCAGTGTCTAAAAGACTGGCTCCTGTGGAAGAGACCCAAGCTGGAGCAGTTCTGAGGCACTGTAAATCTCACATCAAGCTTTCTAACATTGCAGAATGCACACAGCAGCGTAGGCAGTGTTGCCAATAAGGCTTCACACACAGGCAAAGCAAGATGTTTCCTGGCAAGAGATCCTAAGAGAGAGTCCCTTTGGCTCTCAAAACGTTCATTAAACAGCTCATTACGATACCCATCTTTCCCAATATCCACAGGCTTGGAATCCTTACTCTCAGAAAAATCTTTAAAAAACAGAACAAAAAAACCAGAAGGCATACAGGAAAAGGCAGATTAGAATGTGGCCATCAAATACCTTAGTTCACTTTTCAGTTTTGCAAATGCACATTCCATTCTAATTACTCAACTAAGCTGCAGTACCTTTCTCCCACCCATGTGTCCTCACCAAAAGGCTACAGCAGTATAATTTTGTCACTACGAAGGAAATATAAACCATTCAAAAATTTCACCTTGAGATTCCTTCCCAGGAAAAGACATTGCACAATGGCGTCGATAGAACTGGAAAGCTCAGCTGTAATATCCTAACAGTTAAACCTTCCGTATGGCACTCCAGCCTGTGACCAGGAAAGAAAAGTAACCTTTGATAACAATGCAGACTTCCTCAATACAGTAGCTCTGAATTTCCACTTATCAACATTAACCAGGTCATCTATTCATCAGAAGCACACGGAAAGTAAATTAGACATGTCAAGGTGAAAAGTTCCATGCTCCTTGTCTGCCTCAAAGCGCTAATGGGTAGCCTGTTTCCGTATTTCTAAGGCACGACCAGGTTTCTGGGAAAATGTTTCTTGTATCTGTGAAAGTCATCTCACATTTTCTGGACTATCTACTTACCAAGAGTAGAACACCTCCAAAGCAGCATCCACTGATGAACTGCAAGTTTTCTGCCAGTCCCCTGCTGCTCTGGTTCTGAGTGCACAAGTCTTGCAGCAGCCCAGTTAAAATCAGCACTGAGATTAATTTCTGGCAACTTTTCAGCCCTGATGGCTTTTCTAGATTCTTCCTCTATTGACCAGTATATGCTATATTGATGTCTTGAGCACAGATTGAAATTTTTAAAAGGTGAAGTCTCATTTAAAGTGCAAAGTAAACCCTAATTTGGACCTTGCCAAGGATGCGTACGAGCTTAAAATGCATACGTTCTATTCAGACCAGAATTTTACTAAGATAAAATATACTGAAATGAACCAAATGTAAACTTAATTGAGCTGCTCAAGGTTCAAAAACAGGACTGCTCAAGTTCAACTTTACTGTTTTGAAATGCTGTTTTGTATTAATCTGTACAAGTTGTCTACAAGTCCAGACATTGGGACTTTGGACCTCTGTGATTTCATTTTCTTTTATTTGTTTTGTTTGAGCCCAAAAGGAAAAAAAAAACTGGGGGTCAGATTTTACTGAAGTTGTATTGAAAAAAATTATGGGACATGGGATAATGATTTTAAATTAAAAGGGTAGATGTGGATTGGAAATAATGAAGGCATTTTTTACAATAATGATGATAAGACACTGTTACAGGTTTCCCAGAGGAGCTGTGGATGCGCTTGAGGTCAGATGGGATGGGACCTGCTCTAGTGAGAGGTGTCCCTGCTTTTTGCAGGGGGGTTGGAACTCGGTGATCTTTAGAAGGCCCTTTCCAATTCAAACCAAATCACTTTGTAGCTCTACAATTCTCCTAAAACTGGTTCAAGACCTAACTAAATTGACACATAACCACACAAGGCACACATACAGAAGAGATGAAGAGATCAATCAGAGTGAGAAAGATAAAATGATTGCATTTGAAAACCCATTGCAAAGGTCCCCAAGAAATTTTTAGTAAAATGTTTCTGGGTTCAGTGGTTGTTTCAAAGACTGAGGAAAAGAGGGGTAAGTCCAAAATTGACATTTTCCTCCTAAAAGCATTGACAAATTTTCTTCAGAATCAAGTAGAAAGTTAAGCTACTTTTCAACAAAATAGATAGATTCCATAGAATAAAACATTAATGCAAATAACATAAGAATGTTTACCATTAGCTGGCCAATCTGTAAAATATCATATAAAAACTGATCAACATAAGAAGGAGTGACAAAACTTCTTTCCATACTGCATTTTTATTAACACACAAGGCATATTTGCATTTGGACCATGGAGTATGGACTGGACATTATGACCTTTCTTACATACTCCAGACTGTCACATGAAATGTTTCAAGCATTGTACATCCACCCCATTAATGCTGAATACAAAATAGAATCTGGTGATGTGGTGAAGTTTTCACGTTGTAGACCAGGCATAGTCACCCCAGGTCTATGAAAAAGGCACAACAACCTTCCAGAACAATTCACATGGCACCCAGCTAGACAGGGATCAGTTCTGTGTTGTCAGCCATTTCTGGCCACCACTCTTAATATGGGAAGGGCTTTTACATTCTTTCAGGGGCTCTTTCCCATTGCACGAGTTTTGGTACAAAGACACTAGGGTAAGATGGGCACAAAACCTTCACAGATTCTGGATGCCCAAAGAGAGCCATCACGGTGACTGATGTCTCAGAAGAAATCAAGCCCCTATGAAGTGCAGCAAATTGAGTACTGATCCACAAAAGGGAAAAATAAAAAAGAAATAGGCATTACTAGTAAATCATAAAATCTGGTCCAGAACAATATAAGAAATTAACTGGGGCCTCTTTGTGTATGTGATTTTGTCAAAACTTTAAAATCTCAGAACTTTGTTAGCATCCACCAGCAGCCCTGATACACCAAATACTCATTCCCAAACCTGCACATAGTAAGGCAGCTATGACAAAGTGAGCCTTAAACTTAATTACCAACAACCCTAGCTTGCCATGCAAGAGCAGACAACTGAAAAGGCCTATTGAGAGTCCACACACTGATGCAATCAAGAAAATCATGTTGAACTGTGATCATCTTTGTGGTAAGTACTATCAAGGTGAAATCAATTAAGACATTCTATATACATATATACACACTATGAGCTTGAAGTCCTTTGTTTCAAACTCAATTAAGCTACCAGTATCTCCCTTTTCAAATATTTGTCTGACATTGCCCTTTATTCATATTATTCTGAGGACAAATCTCTTTTAGTTAATATTTATCCTGCTAAAAATAAATGAACACTTAATTCTTAGCTGTTTCAGCTCTAATTAAAACCAGTTCCAGAGCCAGACACAGACACTATGCTAAGAAACAGCCTCAAGTAACACAATGTTCATTGTTAAAGAAAGTGGTTCATAAGCAATTATATCTTGTCAGCTATAACAGTTAATCTAACCTCTTCAATGACACCCAGTTATTTTCACACTCAACATCCTGCCACGAACCAGTAATTATGGCCTGTACTTGCTGTCTCTGACTTGCAGACTACAGAGACATAGGCAAATGAGCTTATAACCTTAACATAACCAAAGGACACTAAAGAGGTTATTTTTTGCAACATGACATTTATTCCTGAAATTGTTTGGCTATTAAACAACGATCATTTTATCATTTAATCTAATTCGAACCAAGATTCTGCTTTAAATGGAAAGCTTTTCCATGGGATTTTTTTTCCTATTTGCAGCAAGTCATTAAAACAAAATTAATACATGATAAAAAAAGTGCAGTGAGGAAAAAAAAAAACCTAACCCTGTAGATCTTATTTTGCTCCAGGGATATTAAGCTTTCTCATGCTGGAGAAGGGGGAGAAGGGAAAATGAAAGCTGGCAATTCAGTGGCTGCAGAAGACTCCAAATCCCTTCACTCACCTTCTCAAAAACAAGTGGCAAAAGTTCTTGAGGTTTGTTTGCAATATGACACAATTCATGACAGAACATAAGCAATAACCTTGAGAAGTCAAGGAAATACCCCTCAGGAAGGCCAAGGAGAAAAACATCATTCTTGTTGTTAAAAAGATGGGTAAAGAAAGAGCCAAAGAATAATGATCAAATTATTTTTCTTAGTAAAATACAGAAAAATACAATGCCCGTGGGTACAGAAAAGCAACATGTTCTAAAACACTTTGACAATCCCTCATGACACGCTCATCACAAGACAAGAAGTTAGTCTTGCATGGTTGTAAAAGTGGCTGGGAAACTTTGCTTGGGAAAAATATAAATGGAAACGTGACTTTTAAAAAAGCTATATGGGTTACTTACAGACTCTAAGAATTTAGAAGAGAAGGTCACAACTGAAAAAAGGGCTCTCACAATAGTCAATATCAGCAGATATCTGAACAGATTTTTCAATTAAATGAAATATAAGGACATATAAGCAAAATACCCTATAGGGCGTATCATTCTACAGATTTGCCTGAGAACACAAGGTATAAGCTGTGCCTGCAGATACTGCAAAAGATTTTAAGGATTTTAAGCACTAGAAGTAGGAACTGAAGACCTGGCATGATCTTCTTCACCTGCTATGCACAGTTGATTCTTAAGAGCCAGAGACTTGCCATATTACATCAACAAAATTTGGTATCTCACCTGTGATTTGAATGATTTTCCTTGGAGTCTTCTCCTATTGGCAGATGACAAGTAAAGCCACAATACAGCAGATTTAAAAATTATTATTTTGAGTAGCTACTCAAATTAGAGTTAGAAGTGGTGTTACTTTGCACTTATTACCTGGTCCTGCAATTTTGCCAGAGTAGGGTACATCTTTGTAAAATTGTGCTTTAGTTTATTGACTAAAGTTTCATGTATGTATGTCATGTATAACCAATTTAACACATGTGACTGAGATCTAAAGAAGTCTAAATCCTGTACCCTGGATCACATTAAGTACCAAAAGAATTTTCGGTTCTCATGAAGCAGATCTTCCTGACCTCTTTGGTCAGAAAACCAAATAATTTTTTTCCTAAAAGACCTGAGAAATTTGAATAAAGTTTACCCAATAGATTACAGTACTTAAATTTTGCTGATTAAGCCATCTGCACAAAGGGGTCAAGTGTTTAAGGAAAGGAAGACAATACACAATATTGTTAAACAAAATTAAGCCTGAAAACATCACTCTAATCCCAAACATATTTCATTAATACACTTTTTTTCTGTGATTCAGTGAGGCTATCAAAGGTATCATTCCAAAAGACCAGT
Source organism: Polioptila caerulea (assembly GCA_013397295.1). Classification (NCBI taxonomy): domain Eukaryota; kingdom Metazoa; phylum Chordata; class Aves; order Passeriformes; family Certhiidae; genus Polioptila; species Polioptila caerulea. The sequence continues at coordinate 484,074 of VYXF01009217.1, read as the reverse complement.
TCTCTTGGTTACCAAACCACAAAATTTAAAACTTTTCTATTACATCTTTCATTTTCCTTTCCCATATCCACACTCTGTAGTTTGTCAACTACCCTTTAGTGCCAAATTTCTAGTGAAAGGAAGTTTTAACTCAGTCAAGAGAACTGAAAGAAATTGAATGCTTCACAAGTCATTATATGAAAAGCATTAAAGGGAGAGACATTAATTGCTCTCTCACTTTTTTTAAAATGAACAACTCTTTGAATGCTCAGCTAGGGTGCCATACACATGAGCATATCTAAGAATCAAATTCTGTTTTAAATCAGATTAAAATTTATTTATCCTCTCCATAAAAAAAAAAAAAAAAGAAAAAAAAAAGTAACCAAATTCCAAGAGGCTTATAAACAAAATTAGTCCACTCAAACAATAAATGGTGGTTCAGCAGCTAAACAGGTTTGGTTATCCATGTGCAGCTNAAAAAATAAAAAAAAATAAAAATTCACCAAGGACATAGAGAAACATGAAGACAATGTTCTCCCCCCTCTGCATCTTAAGTCAATGGGGTAATTATTATACAGTAAGTAACCAAATTCCAAGAGGCTTATAAACAAAATTAGTCCACTCAAACAATAAATGGTGGTTCAGCAGCTAAACAGGTTTGGTTATCCATGTGCAGCTTGGAGAACTAACTCACAAAAAAAATGCTTCAGAGTGCAATGTCCCAAGCACAGACACTTCACTGGGATACCAGAAAGTGATTAAATCAAAGCATGATTTCAAGTATTTATTATCTCTCTTTTACACAGAAATTTTCTTTTGCAAAGCAAAATACTTCTTTTCTAAGAATTAACTAAATACAAAGAAGAGGATAATTTCTACAACACAGGGTACATTCTGGAAAATCCTGATTACCAGCCCCATTCTCCATGAAACAGAGTGAGGAGGTAATGAGTTTATAACAGGAAGCTGCTCATCCCTATAATAGAAGACTGCCTAAAAGCAGGTAATGTCTTCTTTGCAGGATAAGCAGAAGATAAAAATTCTGTTTAAGGAAGACTTTGGTAGATGTACTTTACCTTCATTCCTAGAGCTCTCTAGGAACTTAACAACAACCAAAAAAACCACCAAAACATGCGAGTGGAGAGAGCTGAGCTATAAATAGAAATTTTTCCTACTAAAATTCTTACTAGAATTTCTTGGTAAAGAGCTTTAGCTGAAAGGAGCTTGAGAGAAAGTTTGATACAATCCCGTTGCAGCCTGCAAAATATCCACTTCTAGCCAGTCTTAATACAACACCAAAACCAAACACAGAAGCTATCTTCTGAAATAAGACAGGCCAGCAGAGACATTTAATTATACACTGTAGCACTTTACTATTTACACAAAACAATTAAAAAAGAAAATCCACTCCCACTTTTCTTACAGGAAATTAAAAGCCCTGATTATACAATCAGTAGTAGCAACACAAATGTTACTATTTGGACCATGAGAAGCATTTTACAATTATAAGGGAAAAAAGTGAATAAAAGAAACAAGTATTTATACTGGCTCTATCTTTATTTCAAAAATATTGCCACATTACATTCACTGAACAATTTTTTAAGTGACAAAGTCAAGCACTAAGAAACTAACTAAACAAGAATAGTTTGGCTGAGCAGTTGTTACTTAGCTCTGTAAATGACAAAAATATTTTTACAGATCTGCAATTACAAAATGATACACTATTTCTTTCCACTGAAGCCTCAGCTCCAAGCAGGTGGCACAGTGAGAAGGATATAAGCTTCTCAAAGAGCAAGAAAATCATGTATTTCTTTTTATCCTGATAATTTGGGGATGATGCACTACCCAGTCTTCCTTTTGGCTTCTGAACTGTTAATTTCCTTTTAAGAGGACACTTTTCATCATCACATCATTTAAGCATCAGTGCACATTATCTTCTTACCCGCCCTGAGGAATAAGAACATACCTTTCCCCTTGTATAAATAATGGCAGTGAATCACTGATGGAGCTGGGGACAGCACCTCAGAACTTGTCTTCAGTCCCAGGTTTACAGACTGCACATTCCTGTAGTTCACAGAGGGATTTATCATGTAATGTTCCCATGTACCTCAGGAGAAATGGTAAGAGTCCAGTTTTGCCATAAATAACATCCAAAAGGCAGACAACTTGCCATTTGAGTGGCCATCCATGTAAAGTTGTTTTGGTTAATCCTTTAAAGAGGAAGTGAGGCTCATATACCTCATTTAGCCTCCTTTGTATATCACTCATCTAATTCCTAAGTTCAGCTTTCCTATCCCTGTAATCTCTGGCATCCCTACACACATGGTGAGACATGGCACTTTCTGACTACAGCCCCAGTATCTTGCCTTCACTTACCAAACTTTTTGAGTCCTGTCCATCTTTTCATCATGTACTGTAAAATAAAAGAAATAAAAAGCCCTGCTCTTCTTGAAGAAGTGACACAACTTTCTTCTTCCAAGAGATACCATTTCCTTCCTCCTTCCCAGTAAAGCACTGTAAACTGATGATAGAAGGTGTGGAATCAGATTTTGATAAGAATATTTGTGCTCAGGCAGTGTTTTGACAAGCTGCAAAAATTCTGCAGACAACAAAAGCAACAAGAGAAAAAGAGTATCTGTTTTCAATCTTTTGTAACTTAGCTAAAAAAGCACTCTAGGATTTCAAGCAACAAAGAAAAAACACTTTTTTGGCTTTGCAGTTATCTCTGCTGATTTCCAAAGGCCTGCAGTAAATAATAGACTTAATAGGCGTACAAAAATCTTTTTTAATGAAAAGTGTTGGACAACCTAGACAAGAATAAAAGGACATCAACAGCAGACTCTTGATGCCCTTAAAAAATAATTAAAAGTGCAGTTCATCAGACAGCAGCAGTCTGAATTCAAGCAGTAGCTGTGGGCCAGATAATATACAAATCCCAAATTCACCTGAGTGAAATGATACTTCCACATCTGTGCAATGTTGACCTCATTTCTTCCTTTGCCATCTCATACTGTTCCTGGTCTACCAACTCTGTGCAATTAAAATAAAGTTGTCTGAGTCTATATCATTTCTTGCATGATTCATTTCCCCCAGCCCCCTGGCCAAAGATAAGGCAGGGAAAGCAGAGGGGACCAGCTGTGAGAGAGAGACAATCACTGAATTGGTAGCTACTAAAAGTGCACCCGCTGCCACTGAGAACCAGCAAAATTTTGATCCCAAGTGTTGAACTACAAAGAAAACTGCACAAAGACATCTCCATGGAGGTTTCTATGGAAAATATTCTTCAATGCAGCTTCAAACAGCTTGGCGGGGGGAGCAGAGGGAGGGAGAGGGGGAAGGCAGGGAGGTGTCATGCAGTCAGACTCCAAACTTTATTTAACATGGGACACTGAAATCTCCTTGTTCTTGTGCCCAAAATATTAAACCCAGTGAGAAAGCAACACCCTTTCTTCACCAGAAAATGTGGACTATAGAAGATGATGATGAACTGTTACAAAAATGCGTATGACTGACTTTTCAGTAATCCTGTCAAATCATCCTCTTAGCATTAGAAAACATCCAAACAAAGCCATCTTTCTTCAAAACTTTCATTATTTAAATGTTTTCAACATTTTTTTGATTTGGCCCTGAATTGTAGGGAATTCATTGCTCTGAAATGTCAATATACCATTAGACTGTGCTAAAAGAGCCATCACTGCTGCTAATAACTCAAGAGGGATTTGTGTTCCTCTGCACATCTAGTCATACCATGGGACAGGGACAAAACACACGTCTTTAGCCAAGAAACTCTCAAAATTCAAGCACTTTCCTAGAATTAAACTTATTTTGCTAAGCATAGACAGAAGGCAGTCTCTGATACAGCTATGATTTGGTCTATTAAAGTCTTTGAGAAATGTGATCAAGGTCTCAGCCATCTCTAAAAATAAATTTGGGATGTTGAATATCCAATTGAATAGGACAAGGGAGCTTCTGGCTTTAAATAGAAAGAGAAGAGGCTGAGATTAGATACAAGGAAGATATTCTATACTGGGAAGGTGGTGAGACACTGGAACAGGTTGCCCAGAGAAGCTGCTGATGCCCCATTCCTGGAAGTGTTCAAGGCTAGGCTGGATGGGGCCCAAAACAACCTGGTCTAGTGAAAGGTGTCCCTGCCTATGGCAGGGGGTTTAGAACCAGAAGATCTTTAAGGTCCCTTTGAACACACACCATTCTATGGTTCCATGCAACAGAAATGGAGAGCACAGAAGTGACATAGCTGGTATGTCCTTTATCCCTCTCATAAATATTCCCCAGCAGTGGTATGTAAAAGAAAATCTATTAAACACTATGTAAGGGGAAATCACGTCTCATTCTCCACATAAAGCACAGAAATAATTTAGTCAATAGAATATTCAGTCACAAAAGAGACACAGGCTCTTTCTCTAGACTAATACAACCCAAGAAAAAAAAAAGTAGCTGATGTTTAACTGTGCTTTCAACATGTACTGAAGAGTACAGCTGAATCCTCTTTTGGAAGGATGAGATGAACTCTACTAACACAATGAAGATGGAAAATGTTATTTCTACCACTGTCATCACTTCATTAGAATTCTCCCTATTGTTGAAAGATACAAAACCTTTTCCTTTAATGAGTTTTATTTTGTGAGTCATTAGGCTGCTTCCTTTGCTACTCAGAATCCTACCTGTGATTGTACCACAGGCCTGACTTGAAGCAATATGATAAAGATCATAGACTGGAGTGGGTTGGAGGGGACCTTAAAGATCATTTAGTTCCAATCCCACTGCTGTGGGTAGGGATGCCTTCCACTAGACCAGGTTTCTCCAAGGGCCAGCCTATGTGGCCTTGAATACTTACAGCAATGGGACATCCACAACTTTTCTGGACAACCTGCACTAGTGCTTCACCACCCACATTTCTTTCTAACATCTAAACCAAACCTGCCCTCTTACCATTCAAAACCACTGCCTCTTGTCCTGTCACTGTCTGCATCTATAAAAAGTCCCTCTCACTCTGTTTTATAAGCCCCCTTAAGGCTGCAATAAAGTCTCCCTCCCTCGAGCCTTCTCCACACTGAACAACCCCAGCTCTCACAGCCTGTTCTGTTGCAGGGAAGGCTTTCCATCTTCATGGCCCTCCTGTGAGGTGCACAACTTTGTGCTGAGCACCCCAGGGCTGAATTTAGCTCTTCAGGTAGGGTTTCACAAGGACAGAGGAGAGGGGGAATCACCTCTCTCGACCTGCTGGCCACGCTGCTTTTGATGCAGCCCAGGATGTGGTCAGCCTTCTGGGCTGCAAGTGCACACTGTTAGCTCAGTCTAGCATCTCAGGTCCAGCTTTTCACCCACAAGAATCTCCAAGTCTGTCTCTGCAGAGCCACTCCCAGCGACTTCTTCTCCCAGTCTGTACTCATATCTGGGGTTGCCCCGACACAGGTGCAGGACTTTGCACTTGCACATACAGAAGCATCTTCATATCCTTTTGTTCTCCCTGCAAAAGCTGATGCTGGTAGGAGGCAGCACCGTGGGAACTGTCTCAACCACTCCCCTCAGCCTGCCTGGGTAGACAGTGGAGAAAAGGCTAGAAAACGCTTTTCTTTGATATATTTATATATCTCACATACATATATATATCTTTATATATAATATATTATTTGATATATTTATATAATAGAAATACTTGATGTGCTTTATCCTCAAGTGTCTAAACCAGCTCAGACATCACCCTAATGGTGCCCATTTCTCTCTGCTGATTAGAAAGCAGAAGTGACTGGCTTAATATTGGGAAAGATGAATATTAGCTGTGACTGTCATTTTTGCTGGTCTAGACTAATTTCTGTTTTGCCTTTTTTATTCTCTTTGCTTTTCTTTGCCAATTCTCTCTCCGAGATGCAAACTCCAAATCTGATATCCATGCTTACCAAATGTCAGTTGGATTCTCTGCATGAAAAATACCACATAAAATAAAATTTTTAAATAGCCATAAAAAGCAAAAAAAAAAAAACCCATAATAAATAAAATTTTTAAAAAACAATAAACAATCAAACACAAGCCACCCTCATCACCACCCCCAATCCAACTCACAAACACAAAAAAGCTAATTATAAATGTAACCTATAGACCAAGAGGTTAGGTTACAGTAAACTTCAGGATTTATTTTGATCAAGGCAAATGAAAGCCAGTCCTGACAGTGAAAATTCAAGCAGATGACTTGTTTTTGCAGAATTCTGTCTGCATACAAATTGCCAGAAAGATTGATGATACACCCAATGCAGGGATTTGAGTCACTAGAAAATAGTGATAAATAAATAAAAGTATCTAGGCTTTATTTATTACTACCACTGTAGGTATTTATCATTATAGTTCTGACTCCTGAGATTTTTGCATGTAGATTATACATGTTCATTTCTCCTTTGCTCCTAGATTGCCTTGCTACTTCCTCCCTTCCAAGATGAATAAGGAAAATGGTCCTTAGGAAAGATCAGACTCAAACCATTTATTTCTTACACTCTTCCTCTTTAATAAAGAATAATAGTACACTTGTAGTGTAATAGTACTAAGACAGGGATTGAAGTAGCTGAAAAGAGTATTTTTAGGTATCTTAGAGGTCAGGCCTCAGCAGACTGCTAACAACAACTGTAAGTTGTTTTTATCTGAGATCTTGACACTTTCAGAATGGTGTGACTGCATCAATTTATCATTTGATGGTTAAAGACAGTGAAAAGGGGAGAATATTATGGTCATCCACAAAAATACATACACAGAATTAACAGAACTACATTAGACTTCCCTGAACAAAAAAATATTTTATGTTGTTTTATACATGCTTCAGTGATTAAATTGAATTGTCTTGGTTTGAAAGACAAGTGTCTGCTAAGGAAGGCAGGAGCCTCCCTTGGAATGGAAAATGTAAACCTCTTCCCTCCAAATTATTATAATTTTGGGGGCTCTCAGGCAAAAAAATGAGAATAGGAATAACAGTTCTCTACTAATATGTATTTTAAAAAAAGAGAGAACTCCTAAAACCCCAACACAAATAAATCAATTATTTTTTAGAAAAACAAATCGCTCTAAAATTATCAATAATTCTGAAGAGCTGGAAATCTAAGACTAACTTGGTCAATGGTTAAAAATATATTCTCTGATTTCTTGCACTTCCTCATCATTAGAAATAATACATGGGCCAAGCAAATGAGCTGATCAATTGACTATTTAAAGCAATGCGATTTTAAACTCTTTTCAAAATGTACAGTCATATGTCTAATAAAGCCAAGAATGTCAAGTAGTCCTTCTGTTGGGGACAGACAACCTTTAATCCCGTGTTTCAGATCACTGCAGGCAAGCTTAAGAAATATGTGGCTTTCACACACCCTCACACGCTGGAAATACAGTTGTACGCTCAAATGGGAAGGTACATCCAGCATAGGAGAGCAATGAAGAGACACACATAAAAAAATCCCAGTCCAGCTCATTTGGTAAAAGTTGCATCTAGCAGGATGTTTAAAAATGAACTGTTTGTTCCTTAAAGTAAACCACTGGAACATTAAAGCAGAGTTTTAAAAATAGCTTTTTCTAACATTCAAGAATTTACATTTTTATGTCATTCTGTATTTACAAGCAGCTTTTCTACCAAAACATCAATTTGACATTAAAAAAACATTCAGATCAAAGGAATGATGTGCAGAATGGTCACTGAACATCAGTGAGCAGAAATTAATTTTAAAAATAAGTCTGTCTGAATATTCTAGCTATTTAAACATGTATTTTTTTTCTTAGGGAAGAAAGTAATATTAATATTACATATATGACTCCTCCAGATGTTACCAGTCATTAGGTGAAAGTATCTGCTGCTGTACACGTGCAAATGTAACACAGAAGACAAAATTAATACAGCAGATAATAGAGAAAGAGATCACTTATTAAACTTTGGTTTAATATCTCTGACTAATGCTAGAAGTGTACATCCTGCCTTACAGTTCATAACTCAGCGAACCAAAACAAAGATAAAACCAAGTTTTTAAAGATTTGGATTTTTTCCCCTCTAATAGTTATCAAAGTAGATTAAAAGTAAAATAAAGGAGCAAAATCAAAGTAGAATATAAGTACTATCATTCAGTAGACTATGAGCACAATAAAATTGAGATGATCAAAAACATACAAAACCAGTTATCTTGTCACACCACCCAGAATTTAAGATTAAATCTGAACCAGAGATCAGACCACAGTTTATATATCTTTTAACTCAGCATACAACTGGTTTTGAAAAGGATTGTGGGCTGGAGGTAAAGGTGTTTTAGATGGAAAGCAGGCACAGATTGAAGATTAGTATGGACTGTAAGGAACATTGCACTAATGACCTCACAAAAATACTGCACTAAAGACTTGTTTCTGAAACATATGTTTTAAAATTATTTGAGATAACCAATCAAGTTGATACATGAAAAGGAAATTTCCATTTATCAGTCTGATTATCCCACTTAGCTGACTCCATCACTGGATCTCATATAAGTATTCATCAGCAGTTTGTTTAAGAAAAGGCATTTTCCCTCAGACTCACTTGAGGGTTTTAATATTTTCTTAGAACGAACTGACAGGATCCCAGTTAATGCAATAAGATCATTTAAAGCCATGATTCTGTTTACTCTCTCCCTTCCAGACTCAAAAGAAAAGTTAGCTTCAGCTCTCATCTGTAACTAGCTATTCAGCCCCAAAAACAGATGGAAAATTGGTTATTACTGAATAGTACCTAAGCAGATTCTTATATATAAGCTACATATATATAATCAACAAGGAAAATTCAGTAACCAGGAGGAGTTATACCTCTAATAACTCAGTCTTAACCACACACACACACAAAAAAAAAAAAAAAAAAAAGAAAAAGGGGGGAATTAAATTAAAGGCAAGACATTGGAAAAGGATAATTAGAAAACAACCATGATCCAGAAGATGCTGTCAACTTTCAGCAGTAGTGACTCACAGAATACTGACAGAAAGCAGTGAACCCCATCCACCAATTACACATCTGTTTAAAAACTGTAATGAAGACATGGCCTTTCTAACCAACATTAATGTCCAAAAAATTTTCTTCTCTTTGAGATAAAGCAGGGATGCCACTACGTGTCGATTCATCTCAATGACTTTTTTGGGGGTGAAAAAGAGTGGGGAAAACAGAGAACAAAAAAATGCTCACATGTTCCTCTGCTGGCAAAATATGTCAAAAACCTCTAACACCCCTAAATTCCCTAAAAGTTTCCATGTATGCCTAATGCACACATTTAGCATGCACAGATATATACACACAGAGACACATGTATATATGTCTGTGTACAGTCTATATGTGTACAGAAGGCTCCATGTATGCACATAATATAAAAAAATCTCAAAATATAAATATCTATAAACACTAATGTGCTGGCTTGGGCTGAGATAAAGTTAATGTTCTTCAGAGTAGCTAGGAAAGTGCTGAGCCTTAGTTTTTTGCTGAAAGCAGTACTAACACAGAAATGTTTTTGTTGAGCAGTGCTGACACAACGTAAAGGCCTTTTATGCTTCTCACGCCACCCCAAGAGTGAGTGAGCTGAGGGTGCATGAGGAGCTGGGAGGGGACACTCCTGGACAGCTGACCCCAACTGGCCAAAAGAATATCCCATAACATGTAACAAAATCACAGAAACATGCTGAGCTGGAAGAGACCCTCAAGGATCATCGAGTCCAACTCCCAGTCCTGCAAAGGANCAAAAGAATATCCCATAACATGTAGCAAAATGACAGAAATATGCTGAGCTGGAAGAGACCCTCAAGGATCATCGAGTCCAACTCCCAGTCCTGCAAAGGACCACCCCAAGAGTCACACCATGGGCCTGAGAGCATTGTCCAAACACTTCTTGAACTCTGTCAGCCTTGGGGCTATGGCCACTGCCCTAGGGAGGCTGTTCCAGTGCCTGCCCCTCCTCTTCCCCTCATGAGGAAGCTGTACCTGCAATGAGGGCTCCCCTCAGTCTCCTCTTCTTCAGGCTGAACAGACCAAGAGACCTCAGGCACTCCTCAAGGCCCTCCACCATCTTTGTTGCCATCCTTTGGATGCACTCTACAGTGTCACACTCAGCACAGAAATCTGGGGGAAGGAGGAGAAAGGGGCAGAAATTCGGAATGATAGTGTTAAGTGACCATTATATGTGATGGAACTCGCTTTCCTGGAGATGGCTGAAAATCTGCCTGCCCATGGGAAGTGGTGAATGAATTCCTTGTTCTGTTTTGTTTGTGAGCAGCTTTTGCTTTACCTAATAAGCTGTTTTTGTCTCAACCCATGAGTTTTCTCACATTTAGCCTTCTCCTTCTCTCCCCAATTCCACTGAAAAGGAGTGAGCAGCGGCTGCATGGTGCTCAGTTGTTGGCTGGGGGTAAACCATGACAGTCACTGCAAAAAGCAGCCACTAACAAGCACTAGACTCTAACAGGCCAGCAAGCCCCATGGCAAACATAAAAGCCTGCCAATTAATAGCTAAACAGCAATAACAGCTATAAATTTAATCTAGCACTCTCCTATCAAATCTGTTGTCATCTCAAACCCTTCAAGCTCCACACTGAGCACCAAAAAACACTCTATTCCAGCCAAAAGCAGCACAGCTATGCTTATTTTGTATATATTTCTGTATACCTGAATATGCATATAAATGCATTTACACATATGCACACACAGAAAAAATCTCAGTCACATCTCTTCCTCAAAATTTGAATCCCAAGAATAAGGTAATTTTTTGGATCAAGAGAACCAGATAGTAAATAAATACATACATAGATAAATAAAATGTGATTAATTTAATTTGGGCTGTGGCCTGTTTCCACAGCAGAGCACATTAACCACTCTTATTTCTAGTCCTCTTTTTCACACTGCTGCTCAATACTGACAAGCATGGAAATGAGGAGAGCTACTACACTGTATTCCTGTCTCCAAAGTCCCCAAAAGCACTAATTAATTCATAGGCCATAGCTTAGAAATTTATGAAAGTGAATATCTGAAAGTTAATTGAAGCAAAGAAAAAACTCTACCTTTTTTTACTTACAGAGATTACTCACTGGCCTCTTTACATCTCTAACTCAATTGCTTTATTATTTGATTCAACTCTTAATTTTTTTTAAGCTATCAAAACATATGAGAAAAATGTCAAAAATTAAAGTGCTTTCAAAACAAGGAACATTAGCTTTAACTGTTACTTTCACCTCAAAAAATTAAGCTCTCAGATTCTATCTACCCTTGTATGTCACTCTTCACCCCATGTTTTTAAATTTCTTTTTTTCTGGGCAATACAGGTTTTTTATTCCACATGTCAGATGCTGACCCCCTATATTTCATCATGAAGTACATCATCTGCTACAGACAGTAGGTGAAGTAGATGAGTCAAAGAACAGTAGAAATAAACATTTTTTTTTTTAATGAAACCAAGCAGTAGATTTGGGTACAGTACCAATTTATTTCCAATTCATTGGACCATCCTATCTGATGTACTTGAGCTGTGGGGAGATAGAAGGGTTATCACTGCCATTTCACTGATGCAGAGTTTCATCCAGCTGTGTAATGCACTAAGGGAAGTTAAGCAGAGTCTGGGGGCTTCATTTGACTCTTACTCCATGGTTTCCCCTAACTGCACTGGGACTTCATTTACTGAAATTGAACTAAAAATTCACAACAGAACTGGCAAAGCATAACAATGGATTTGTTTTCATGAGCTTAACATCTGTTTTCTGAATTAACATGAGTTATAATTACTAAACCAGAGTATTCACAACAAATAGCAACAGCTGCCTGTCTCCAGAGCAATCGACTCTATTTCCTACAAGATACTGCTTTTTGCTTGCAATCATCCCTTCTTTTTTCTACAAATTGTAAACACTCTATTCTTTCTCAAGCAATTCATGTTTCATGTTTTTATTGATCAGCACAGTGAACTGGCTCAGTTCTGTGCATCAAAATTTCATACATTGTAAAATACCTCAGTGCAATATGAAGGTACAGTTACTTTATATATAGTCTCATGCATGCATTTGTTCTCCTTTGGATGAATAAAGAAACATTCCTTGGTAATCTGGTAGCGACAGACTTCAAATTAAAAAAAAAAAAAATAAAATCTCATAGGAAATAAAACATCCCAGTCCCCAAACATCATCTACTCGATGTGTAACAGTCATTTATTCTGCATTTTTTTCTCAAGTAGAAAATTTTTTTTTCTCTGTTTCATGTCCCATATAAGTTGAAATTGTTCCCCTGAATATTAGGTCAATATTCTATAAAAATGTATAAACCGAATAACTGGAAACTACTTCAAAAGTGGTTTTCTGGGGAAAAAAAAAAAAAAAACAAACAAAGCAAAGATACTAAAACTGTTGGCAAGAATTCTTCCCTTGGTTCATACTGCATCCAGCTCTGGGCTCCCCAGAATAGGATGGACCTGCTGGCCTTACTCTGGACTGAGAGCAGCTGCACAGTACCACTGTCCAGAGCAACTGTGGATGCCTCATCCCTGGAAGTGTTCAAGGCCAGGCTGGATAGGGCTCTGGGCAACCTGGTCTAGTGGATATAGTGGGGGAGTTGGAACTGGATGATCTTTAATGTGCCTTCCAAGCCAAAATGTTCTGTGGCTCTACACTTCTTGTATCACAGAAACTGTTTGTATTTCTAAAAGCAGAAGTGAACCTAGTGATGAAGACACATTGTACTATCAAGTAGCCCAAAATAAGGAGGTATGCTTATTAAACTGTGATTTAAATTAACAAGACAATCCAAGATACTGGACTGTACTCTATTGCCAAAATACTGCCTTATTTTGATGGAAATTTTAACCTCATCCTCGCTCTAGTGATAGACCAGAACAGGAGTTAAACCAGGCCTTTGTACAAATTTCAGTGCTTGGGTTAAATGAAGCAGAAAGATTGGATTTTATTCTCCTTCCCACACAATTCATGCTCTACAAATAATTGTTCTTCACTTCCTGGTACACTTCAGGTCTGTTCCAACTTGCTCGGTTATAGCAACCAACACTGGTAGCACAGATCATGCCTTTCCTTCTTACTCATTCCTTCTAACCCTCCCCCTTTTCAACAAAACGTATTTACTCTTTTTGTTAAGATCTTTTTCCCCCATCTCATTTCAAAACAAATTGTTTCTCCTTTATCTAATCTTTTAAATTAGACTTAATAATCCAATAAAATACTTAACACTAGTGGGCAGAAAATGCTCTACCTAGATGAAAATGTTTGTTTTGACAGAAAAAAATAAAGGGATTAGAAAAATCTGTGTGCCGAAAATATAAAAAACAGAATTAAAGTGTTTGTTCTGATGGTGCAATTGAAAGGCACCATGAAATCTCTAATTTATTTCCCAAATTCCAGTCACTCAACTGGAGATACTCTCTTTAAGTTCACCACTGGGCTGATGTGGCATGAAAACAACAGACACACCCTAAGAGAACATCCCAGCTTTCTTCTCACTTGGTTCTGCTTCCCAATTTTTTTCCCCAATTATTTTTGAGCCAGACCAAGTTCACCACACAGGCTGCACAAACCTCCCTCTTCCTTTCCCCATTTTCTTTCCAGTTTTAAACTAATAGACTGGCATAGCTCCCCTCCTCTGTTAAAAGGCTGTGTTTATCCCCAGTTTAACTTTTTTTTTTTTTTTTAAAATTAATTTCCACCATGCTCAATGGAAGTTTTCCACATGTTCTACTTGGATGAGTGTGCATTAGTTAGCGGGTCCTATTTTTAGCTGTTTTGCCTTACTTTACAGTTTATTTCCTTAAATAGCAATCTGGATATCAACATAGAGTACAGATGAAAAATAAAACATATTCCCTGTTTCAAATATATTTAGGGACAGGAGTTTTATGTTTATAAATAGGAATATCTGAACTCAGAAGTGAAACTTAGCACCATAAGGTTAAAATTAAAATTATTATTACAACTCGGAAATTTAAATAGCTTTTTTTCATGGGAAATGAATCCACCTAATTTTAGACATTTTTAATGATGGAGCTGCAGTAGCTGGTATGGATTTTACAGGTAATTTTAATTTCACTATAAGCTTTACTCTGAATCTCCTTTAAACTTGAGGCACTTCAGCTGAGGTGGACAGGATCTCCCTCTGGAGGCCTTCAGAGGCATCTTCCTCTCTCTTGACAAGGCAGGAAACCCAACTTAGTTGCACAACAGGTTGGCTCCTGCATACAAACTCAGCCTAAAGATGCTCACCCTCTCCTCCCCATTCTCCGTCACCCATATACTGACCTGTATTTCACCCCTCTGCCACCCATGGTGATTCAGCCTGGATCAATGAAATAACTGAGTTTTGAAAAAACCCAAAAATTAATTCCCAAGTTATTTTCATCCCAGATAATGTCAAAGATCTCATTTACAGAGAAAACCATAAAACTGCACCAGTACAATTAAGAGAAGCAAATGGCAACACCAAAATAAAATAAAATTTAAAGAAAACAAACCAAAAAACATCAAAGCAAAGCACCATGGGAAGCATTAATTTGTGAGTACCTTCCCACTCAGAATATTGTATGATTCTATGATTCATCTCTGAATGCAGATACCAATAATTAAAAGAGTCAGTATGGCTTCACCATCCCGGTAGTTTGAATGAAAAACATTGCAATGAAGACACAAAAGAAAAAGAACTTGCAAAACCTCACTTGAAATCAGATGAAAGTGCAATTCTTAATGGTTTTGCAAAACTCTGCCCAATCCATGGAAAAATGATAAGATTTCTGGTAAAATATGCTCTTCGGTGAAGCTGAGACGAGAAAGAAACAGAGAGAATTTTTAAACATATTAGCAAGTCATGCAACTTCATTAGTTAACTACACTGGAGTAACTTCTTTAGCAAGGCAGATGTATCAAACACAGGACCAGGAAAAGCTACATTGTATAATGAAACTTGATAGCTTTCATGGCTTTAATACAAGTCTGAATTAATCAAAATCACCGGCAAACAATGCATTTACTTGTGCACTTTTTTGGTGGATTCATTTCAGATTTTCCCTTTGTTTCTTTATTCAGCATCTTCACTCTACATCCTAGCAAGTGGATCTTCCATAATCACATAAGCATCACAGAGACAACCCATGTACTTAATCTGCCTTAATCTTTGGGAAGTCTGTCTGTACATCTATATGATAGTACATAACAAGATAGGACAATATAAACCTTCTCCTGTGGGGAAACTTCATTGATTCCAAATGGGCTTCCCATTTTTACAGTAATTCTTGCAGTACTTACATGGGAAACTTAGTCAAGACGGGAAATTTTCTTCTTTGATTTAATGTTTAGTATTTTACAGTTTTTTACTAAAACTCTTTAATGAAATGAACAACTTAAAGAAGATATTTTTGATTATGATGACATTCAGAGGACATGCCTGCTTCATAGCAATGCAGATAGAATATGCACAGTAATAGAAACATCAATAATCCAAACCTATTTAAATGTTTAATACTATAAAATGCTAAGAGTTGACATTTAATAGTCACATTTAAGAGTAACTTAGGTAAAAGAAGAATGCAGCTGTGTGTTCAACAGGCAACTTACCTTGCTTCTTTGTGCTTTGAAAATAAAGTGTTTTAAACTACCAATTTATCTACTAGTACACATCAGTAAGTATTCAGCAACATAGTATAATATTCTCCTTGACAGGTTCTAAATACCTGTTCCAACAACGTCAAGTACATAGTTATTTTAGTAAAGATTTAAAGTATCTGACTTTTGTGTAAAAAGATTCAAGAGAAAGCTGATTATCTAGCTGTTGCCAAAATGCTTTTTTTTTTAATTGACATAATAATTAAGAAAATTAGTATGAAGGCAGCCACAAACCATGGATCATTTCTCTTGTAACAACTCATTATGCAATGTTTTACACTAAACATCCCTCACTAATCATTTTCATCTTCATAAAAATTGTGATCAAAATAAAACTGGGATAATATTTTTGCACCTCCAGCAGCAATACGAAGATGTAAGTTTGATTCCTGCACAGCAATAGTCTGGATCTTTGTTATTGTTGGTGAGTATGAAAAGTCTGAGAAGAAAACACTATGAGGAAGAGGGGTAAAAGGGGTAAAATAGTTTCAGGTAAGTAATATTTACATACCTCCAATTAAAGAAAATGTAAGAAGACAGGTGCTATACAAATAACAAAATATCCACTGCATATTACTAAGGTAAATCAGTTACAGATAATGCCATGTATTACACAGAGAAAGACAGCTGTACATTAATACAAAAAATATAATAAAAAAAGACAATGAAACAAAAGATAAAGCATTAATAGACATAAGACCAGAAGAGCTGAGAAATACTGAAATCAGTGTGATTTCCTCCAACATACTGATTATTATAAAACACATCTGTTTTAGAAGAAATTATGCTCACTGCACAAGTTAACTGAACTTATATGTTACTGTTGATATTAGCTCATTTAAAATCCATCATTCTACAACACATTTCCCTTTATAAAGAAATCTGGTTTAACAGATACACACTTAAGAGTTAAGAAGCTTAATATTCTTACAATACTTACTGCTTCACTGATTCTCTAGAACTATGTCTTCACAAAACCAAAAGTCTAGTCTAACTCTTATTTCCCAGGAGTTTTCCCACAAATCTGCAAAATAGAAGATTTCAAGTATGTACTGTGGCTATTCTGCCTCTCAAGGTTTTTATATGCCACTGCCCTCAGTCAGATTTATTACTCCCCACATAATCTAATATAGAAAGAATTCACCCGATTGGTTAAACTGCAGAGCAAAATGCTGCTATATAAAGCAATATTTTGAGCTTCCAGTTTGGGATGTTCCATGAGCACAACACTTTGAAGGAAAAGAGAATTTCCATCTACGAGTAGAGAAAAAGCTACGCTCCAAATATTTTCAGCTATTTGAGATATTTTTAAACATCTGCATTTCTTATCAGCATTGGCATGGTTCAAACTGGAGGGAAACATGAGATGGAACTATCCAGGAGATTGAAGGAGGTAGCAGCCACTCCTGCTCCTCCTCACTGCCTGCCCAGAGGGTCAGGTAAGAGATGGGGGGGTTATGAAGAAAATAAATGAAACACAAGAAAGAAATCATTTCTGCTCATCTCCCAACACCTTTCATGTTCCCACAAAAGCCTCCTTGCAATGGATGACCTCTATCCCATGGGTAATTTGAGGACTGAAATATTAAAGGCACAGGTGACACAGGTGGGAACCCAAAACACAAAAGTGAGGATAATGACACATAGGAAGAAAAAAGGAGGGTGGATGCAATGACACAAGTGACTGAAGTCCAAATGCACTGTAGTGAAGGATGGGTATGAGAAGGCATGGAAGCAACAAGAAGAAGTGAAAATATTGTAATATTTACTGAACAAAAGCCCTCTGCCTACGCACTTGACATGACACCTTGTCTACACACCCTAAAAGCTTCTGTTAACATCTTTAACTAGTGATAATATTAAACAAATATATGTACCTTTTCTTGTCTAAACCAGGAGTTGACTAAAGCAACCTTCTAATAAAGAAAAATGAGTTATTTATATTCCAACACCAAGGAATGGCACTTGCCTTTGTTCTCATTAAATGCGCCTCTTCTACACGTATTATCTACTTATACGTAAGGAAAGTAAAACAGCTCAGGTGTTCTTTACAAGATACATTTTCCCTGTTTTGCAAACAACAATTTTAATGCCTAATATATAGTGCTTGTATCTGCAGAAGTCAGCTGAGCTCCTAAGTCTTGTGTAAATTCAATTTACTGATACACTTACTAAATGAAAATGCAATTCTTTTTCCCATGCTATTTTGATTCATATCTTCCATGAAGATATTAACAAAATAAATCACAAAACACTTGACATTGTACTTCTACATAGCAGTCTTAAACTGGTAGAACTACCCTATTAAAAGTCATTTTCGTGCAGTGGGAAAGGGCATGAGAAAGATTAGATCTGTGAGATTTGCCTTGAACAGGGAGTGAAAACCTGACTGTGAGCATTCAGAAAGTTATTTGTGATTGAATTGCTCCAGCTATCCAAATACACAGCTACCTTGTTCAGGTTCTTATTTAACCAGTCCTTCTAAGGTAATTAATACAGCATTTTAGGAGGTGACCTAAATGCTAGGTAGGACTTGGTAACTCCCTTCCTACTGAGCATCAAACCTGTCACCTTTTTGGAAGCAGAATAGATAATCTCCATCTACTTGGAGCAGTTATGTACATTACAGCAGAAGAGAATGAATGGCTAGTACACGCCCAAACCAAATTACTATGAAGAGGGATAAGGGAAGGAGCAATATCCTACAGAAATCCCTGACATCCATCAGCCTCCATGTTAGCAAGTCCCATTACTGACCGAAAAAGTAAAATCTGGCCAGATAATAGAGAGTGATGAAAAGTAAAAGGGAAGTCCAAAAGATGGTGGTCGCAAATGAGAGTAACTGCTTTGGAGAGGCACCTTTTCCTTTCCACTAGCTATAGAGGGAGTGTGGGTAACAAAGTAGAGGACTAACCTTGGTATCAGTGAAATGAAGAGACATGAATCCCATCTTAACTACTCCTTCTAGAGATTATGAAAGAGATAATCACATTCACAACATAAAAGCTACATTTCCCTTATGTTAGCTGTATGTATTGCACAACTTTTATGTAAAACAATTTGGTTTAGCAAAACAGCTTTTAATTAATTTTTCATATAGCTTTTCTGACAATCTATTTTCACCTTGAAAAGCATTATGGTTTTATATTCTGACTGATGGTTAAAAGCATTTCAGATGACAGATATTATCTATAATTATTTGCATCATAAAGCAATTTCTTGAAGGTAAAGCATTATAAAAAGTATTAATTCTCTAATGAAAGAAGTATTAATATTTGCATTTATGAAGCAATTGTTCAAAAAAACCTTAACAAATGTTGCACGGACATGATATGTGGACAATGTGAATCCAAGTGGCAGAAGGTTTAGCTGGAAAATTGTATTGATATCAAAAAAACAGACTCCCTTTTTCTCAAAGAACCCCCCTTCCCCCAAAAAATATAGTTTAGACTCTTTTTCACTGTTACACTGTTTGTTATCTGTAAAAAACAGATGATGATCTGTTTTGTTTATAATGACCATTATTACCAGACACCTTTCCAGATACATCTGCTGTACCTCAACTCTGAAGGTTATTAGTTCATTACTAGATTAGAGAAGCCTAGGAGTAACCAGGTAAAGAGAATGTAGTTCATTAGCAACTCTGAACAGAATACATACTAATTCAGTGTTACAACATGTAAAGTGAATGGAATTAAGGAAAGCAATTTTAGATAATGAAATTTTAAATACTTTATATTCTATTAAGTTGCTTCCAGACTCCATTGGACAAAAGACAGACAGACAAAACCAGCTACAGAGTTAATTATCCCTCTTTCAGATCATTCTAGTGAAATACCCTGTTCTCTTGATAAATTGATTCACTGAAGTAATATTGATGTTTGAGACTAAGAAGTCGATTGAACTGCTGAATTATGGCTCCATAGTTTTTTTCTCAGAAAACTTATGGTTCTGGCTTTGATAAATTTGTAGGACAAAAAGCTACAAAGTGGAAAAACAACCCCAAAAACAACGAAGTGGAGCGATCACTGAAAATCCACCTATTTCAAGGTCATCCATGAGTTTTTACTGCCATCCAGTCCCTGAAACCATTGACACGTTCACTGGGAAAAAATGCTGGGTGCTGCCAAGGTATATTGTTTATTGGCATAGAGACCAAGAACTCAAATGAGTAGTTCCATCAGGTATGCATTCAGCATAAACCAAACATCATTCGCCATGAAATGATGTAACAAATGTAGAAGCTAAAAGAAAAAGAAGCTGTGGAACAGAAGCAAGCCCAGCACTCCCAGTAACAGGGATGGGAGGAGATTCCTAGGGCACTAACTCAGGGCACAGCAGTGAAGCACCAACTGCAGAGTGTGCCACTAGCCCTGAATCGTGATTTCCTTTGACACTGTCAAAGGCTGGCACCCGCTCCTGACAGGTGCGGGAATGCCATGGCCAATGCCAGTCCAGCCCTGCTGACTCACTGTGGCAGGTGCTGCCCGTCAGTTCCCCCCCTGAAAAAGGAAGCTGACCCCTCCAACCATGCCACTCACAGCTGAGAAACAGAGAGGAACCTTCAATGCCTGGCAGATGCCCAGCCAACGTGCTGCATCCAAAGGTCATTCTCTGGGGTTATCTTATTGAAAACTCATGGACGCTTACTGTACATACATTTATTGTGGTTAAACACTTCCAATAGAAGGTCTCTGTGGACACATAACCAGGACTAGGGACATTTCACAAGTCTTACAATAATAAACTACTTGAGAAACTGAGATTCCAAAAAGGACAGCCAGTTCTTACCCCGACACTTTTGTTTGCAAAATCAAAATCAAAGTTCTCTTAAAGGCAACAGAAGTGATCTCTTTTTAATTGCTTTTCTAATTAATTGGTTTCCAAGGCTTTCTTCATTTCCCACAAGGATAAGAGGGTCATATTCTCTATCATACCCATGTATTTGCAAAGATTAAGAACTTCCATTTACTTCATTCACTAAAATTCACAAGAAGCTGTTCACAAGAAAAGATTAAAGGTTTGGGGTTTGAATCACTGGGGCTGATCAACAGCAGTCTTTCGCTGGTAGTCTGGGAGCTCAAAACAAAACAGACATCATCCCCACATCCTCTCCAGCAAGAAGTCTTTTATCTTCCTCTCATGGAACAGTTCAGAAGCTCCATAATAAGGTAGAAATGACCTCTCTTTATTTCACTCCAAAACCCATGTAAATCTGGCTCTGTCTCCCCTTCCCAAAGGGCTTCTATTTTTCCTCCAACTTCTCTCACAAATCATCAGATAAGCCAGATCTGTGTCTGCCCTGATGGGTGAACAGATAGATTTTCCACGTAATGTCCTTGTAACAACCTCTCCAGACATGCTGTTCTCTCTTTTGGGGAATGATTTGTCTCTAGAGGAGGATCCAGGTTGTCCCTTGGGATTCCTGAGTTTATCATAGTTGCCTCTTCTTCCTCTTCTTCTTGCCTGAGAACAGAAAAGCTTTTGATCTTAGCCTAAACAGTCATGAACTGAGGTTTGGTGGCATAACAGAACCATTAGTCAGCCAGCCTCCACCTCCTTTTCCTCCAGGTGAGCACAGCAAAAGGCACAAAACAACTCTGAACCCCGGAAATAATACTTCATTATAATGTATAATAAACCTATAAATAGTGAAAATTCATAACTATCAAGTGAAACATTTAAAAGCTTTGCATGCAAACCTCTCCCTAACTACCTAAAAAGAGGTAAGGGTATATCTCTTTATACATTGGCAATTCTCACAGCTTTTCTCAATTGAACAATTTCTTCAGAAGCCCTTCTGTCTCCTTCCATTGTTTCTATGGCTTCCCTGTTCTCCTGCAATTTACCAAAATCTAAAGGTACCAATTCCCCTTCCCCTCCCCACTCCTCACCAGGAAGCAAGAGGCAGAAAAGGGTAAGCAAGCTGTCTTCTATCCTGCTTCCCACACTCCCATTCCTCTGAGGAAAAAATAGACAGTATTTGTACAGGTAACTATGAATAAATCAATTTAAGTATTTCTACCATCTGTCGTAGTGTTTCTTGTTTCCTAAAGCAATAAGTGATCTGCAAATCTGGTATAAGCTGGCTCCGCTTGGAGGTCCAGAAACTACTTGTGAGAACAGCATACAAAGTACGCTGTTCTTTGACACCATGATGTCAAAATGGATATTAAGTCTCCCAAAGCAATAAGTCTTATACCTTCATTTTCACGGCAATCAAAATCTCATCTTCTAAGAAATTACTGCTTTTTGGCAGCCCATATATTAGCAGGATGTGAATATTGGCCTTGTCCTTGAACTCAGATTTCTGTTTAAGGCAAAATAAAGTTACTTGTTTTATTCTCCATCTTCTCTCTGTTCATGATAACAGCCTGCTTTAAACACTCTCAAATTTTCAAGAGCATTCAGCACCAACAAATCCCATTTAGGCATGCAAGTCACTTTGGATTTGTTGGATGCTGAGTGCTCTTGAAGAGCTGATCCAACTACTACTTCCGTACTATTTTACATACTGTTCACTGGATTTAAAGATGACATTGACAGACAGCCAGTGCACTACTCAGGAGTAACTTTGATTGTTAGGCACACAGAGAGAGTGGCTCTGTGGTACAAAAATGCCTTTGGAAATTATATTCTTCCACATATCTCTGAACATAAGTGTTTAAATTACATACCTTGTACAGAACTCCATACTGAAAATAAAATAAACTTCCTGAGTACCCTCATTTTTCAAATACCTCCACAATTCCTCCTTGGTTAGAGTAGGTCATGAAACAGACACTTGCTCTTCTCTCTGTACTTCCTGATACGAAAACACTTGGGAGTGGTCATTATTGAATGACGGAAGAGACTATGCCATGATTAAAATCACACAGCTTTTGTTTCTGGGCCTTTCATTAGGAAGGTAAGAATTCACATTCTTCTGTAAACCAAAGGGGAGGCATGGACCTTCCAAGTTGTTGTCATGGATACAGCAGCTGAGAAAAATGTCATTGTACCCCTGCAGATAAATGTATGTGACAACTGCTTGGAATATGTGGTGGTAAAGCACCACAGATGTTAAACATTCTCACACGGCTAGCAGGTTCCTCTTGAAATGTACACTAAATTTTCAAAGGAATTAAAGGAAAAAAGAAGAAAAAAGTTATTTTAAAACATAAAGGTTATAGCATGAAGGAAGAAAAGGCTAAGCAGTTAAAAAAAATGTTGGCACTTTCATAGATCATCATGTCATGGAGGAAAAAATATTATGGAACAATAGTGTGAGTAAAGGATCAAGTGTCAGCCCAACTTCGAGTTATCTGGATTTTGTCACTGTGTTATAACAGTATTGTTAGCTACAATAACTGTATTTCTTAGGTCAATGGACAATTAAAAATAAAACAAACAAATAAAAAGGCAACAAACACACATTGGAAATTTTGTACCAGGGAAGTTCTGATCCTAATTAGACCATCTCAAAGTGTCAGCATTTCTACTTGGACTAGGGTACTTTGAATCTACTTCTGCTTGAGCTTTACCCTAACTCTTTACTGGGGTCACAGGCTCAAAAAAAAGTTAAGAGGCTGAAAACAGAAGACAGTTCTTCATTGAATCGTAGAGTCCTAGAACAACTTGAGCTGGAAGGGACCTTAAAGATTACCTAGGTCCACCCCCCCTGCCATTTTCCACTTCCACTGATCTCAGATCCTGAATAAGGTGATTACCAGGATGCTTCTGGAGTGTTGCTGCACACTGCTTAGTGGTACTTCACTGCACCATGAAGGAAGGAAAAGGCAAACACTGTTCCTACACAGAACACGTTAAGCTTTGGATTCTCCTCCCCTGCTCAAGTGGAAGTACACAAAACTCTCTCCCTCCTTATGTAATCTTTCAGTTACCACACTCCTAAATAAGCACAGAGAGAAGGGAAGGCAGGCTAATCCCAGGGCAATCATTACTTTGAGTGAGGGAGCAAAACACCAAGGGCTGGTTAGGTTGCAGAAAGGTGAGTTTGGTTATGGCACAAACAAAGACAAAGAAAAGAGGAGGAGTAGAAAACAGGCCGGCAAGCAGTGTAGAAGAAATCCCCCCAAACTGAGGAGCTAATTCACCACTGTGCAAAGACCAAAGAAATAAGGAAGCAGAACTGACCACCCTGTTATAAATCTCTCCTCCTAAGTATTTTGGGACTGGCCTAAACAATACAGTGCTGTATTTTGCAGAGATATGTGAGCTATCGCAAAATGAAGCACGTTGGAACTGGAAGCAAGATAACTGCTTTAGCATGATGTAATACCCCAAGTAATTAGCTCTGTTAGGAACAAAGCCCAAGAGGGCTGTACGGGATCCAGAAGGCAAGCAGTTCATTTAGGGCTACCGAGGGCACCTCACTGTGGCACTGCTCTCCTCCAGAGAGACACCTCCTTGACATTATCAGCTGAAGTGGTAAAGCATGATACAATAGAAATAATCATCATCACCACCACATGCAGAGGCACAGTTTTACTGGAAAAGTAGCTGTTTAGTACATACTGTAAAAAAGAAAGGTGAGAGCATCCAAAAAGGCTGGTTGTTTAACCAAAATTGGAAGAGAGCTCTTCCTTTTGATGAACATGCACAGCACAGATCCTGTCCGAGCACAGATTCCTACGCTGTTGCATTCACCACAGGTCATGACGTTCATCCCAGCCAAGAAAATAGCTGTTGATCAGTGTCCTGTCATATCTGATCATCACTGTGGCTCAGCACCCTACCCTGGTGTTCACTGCAACACAAGCCCTTTGAAGTTTTCCAGTTGTTTTAGAAAAGCCACAATAACAGAAAACAACTTCAAGCAGCTCACTCATGGCAGATCCCACCAGCCTACCATACCTTCCCTGTTTGTGTAGCAAATGAGTGGAGTAATAAATGCTTTAAAATCAAAATATGTTCTTATCCTGAAAGCACATCTAAAGCTTAGAACATCATCATTCCACTCCTGAAAGATGGAAAGGGGTAGCTGGATTTTTAAGATAAGCAGTCACATTTTACTATTTGGCTTCCAACAGCAGCGATTAGAAATATACTAAACTCACAGAAGAGATCCATCTGAAGAAAGCAAGGAAAACACACAAGGAGTGCCTCAGAAGCTACTGATTGCAGAAAAAGAATGAAAAATTTCAGAGACCAAACACTGCCCTCAAGGCAATATTGTCCCTTTTAAGATCCACCCACAGAACAAAGCCTGTCCTGTAAGTACCTCTCTTCCAAGAGGAAAGCTATCACAAATCCATTACAACAGGCAATACCTGATGTGGAGCTGGAAATGGAAGTCCCACAGGTCATTTTCCCAAGCAAGCTGTCCCACGGTATTTCTAGATACACATGTGCAGCAGCCAGCAAAATCTATAGGCACTTAAATCCTGCATCTTATTTGCTATAAAATTTTGCTGTGTGATCTGTTTACTATGAGCGCAGGTTAGGTGCATACTAAGAACTCTGCACAAAGCACTAAAATGACACTTCTCACTCTTACTTCTACTCCACAGATACTCCTTATTTCTGTGTGTCTGGTTCTCTCTCTAAAGCAGGAGCTTACACACGAGTGATGTAAGTACTACATCCTTCCTTGCTGACGCACTGAACACCCTCTCCTTCACTAAGCTTCTGTTGGCTGTGATGACACATGAAGACACCCTTAGAAGCTGTAAGAAAAGTCCTGTTTATTGGCAACATTATGCCCATGTCAAGGCCCAAACAAAAGACTTAGAGGTCACTGAGACAGACAGTCAAGTTAAGCATTCATGGGGCTGTGTACTTCCAGGACTCCAAGACATTGCCCCAAAAAAATCTGTTCTTAAATTACTTTCTTGTTTGCAAACAATCCTCTGCCTCTGCTTTGATCTACCTTCAAAAGGAAGCTGTTGCACACATTAAATGCCATTTCAACTGCACTGATGAAATGTGCAGAATGCCCTTTGCATCCCGCACTCTTTTACATTGAAGCTTTCAGGAACATTAAGCATATCTCTCCCCATTGTTCAAATCCCAGGATGTTAACATTTCAAATCAAACTCTCCTCTATGCAACTTGTGAAAATAACGAAGATAACCTCCCACCAATGCTCAGGCAGCTGCTTGCCTATATGCAATGAATCCGGCACAGGTTGCCAAGAGACTGCAATGATGAGCAGCATTTATTCCTGAATACTCTCAAATGAGCTTTCACTATATATTAACTCTGAGCAATAAAACATGCAAGACCACATTCTTGTTTCAGTTCAGAATTCATTTTATTGCCAATATATAAAAGGACATAATTTTTTTTAATCGATTAAGAACATCATAGCATGTCTGTTAAAACTGAGAATAAGCAATTTTCAGATAGCATGTATAGAAATTCCCCCTGTAAGCTCCATTCTCTAGACTAAAAATTTAGGAGATTCAATGAAATTTAGGAGGCTCTAAAGAACAGAAAAACGAAGTCTATTATAAGATACTGCTAGTGTTGTCAACCTTTCCACCTAAGAAAAAGGTAATTTAGCAATTAAAACAAAAGCCACCATTAAACTTTAGGTGTCAGAACATTTTTCCTTATTTGTAACTATCAAGATGAATAACAATTTTATACACTGTGTACACCATAAGGAATAAAGAACAAAAGTGCTTCTAGATGTGTTTCTAACACATCTGCATACATTCTACACACTGCATACATTCTTAGGCCCTAATCATTGAACAAATTTTTGAGGCAAAATTCAGTGCTACCAACTGCCTTTTTTTTTCCTGTGGATACTGCATATTTTTGTCATATAGCTTACTATAAATTTCTTTTTGTTAAAATTATGCTACATATCTCTCCAGTGAAAGAAAAACACAGAAGTGCTTTTCCGTACATGACAAAATTCTGCACGCATCAAGAGTCAGAGGCTTAGTATTGCTTAACTCCTCGGGGAGAAGAGCTGGAATCACTATTTCTCCATCATCATATGCTGTGGTAAAACTGACGAGTGGTGATAGCAACAACCAACAAAGTCTATGCGGTCAAAGGTCAAATAAAATGAAAGATGAAGCTAAGGCTCAAACAAAAGACATAGTCCATCAATGGAACTGCACAGCTTGAAAAGCTTGGCAATCATTTCTGTGATAAACAACTTATCAGAGGGAAAGCATTAAAAGTATAACCAGAACATGAATGGCCAAGAAGTCAAGAAGTCTACACTTTATCAGGTCCCAGTGTAACGCATTTTGCTGCTGCGTTTATTTGGGTCTTTTTTCTGTACCACACTCATGACTTCTGAGTCACCTGTCACCACCTACCAGAGGTGAATATCAACCTCCACAGCCAGACACAGTGATGTTGGAAGAATGATGAAAATGGTGTAGCACTATCCAGGCACCCTACACTGCATCCTGATGAACTGCACCTTTGTCAAACCCTAGGTCATCAAATGTGATACAGAATGACACCAGAAACAAACAAATAAACAAAATTAAAAAACAAAAGGGAGCAATTATTTATATTCTTTCAATTTCCTTTTATAGCACATCCCAGCTTCCCCAAGCCCTGAGTCCCTCTTCAAAATCTAGCTTTTAAATATTAACTAAATCAGCATACAGTCTCACAGCAAATAAATCACAGCCATAGTAGGGAGACTTAAATAAAAAAGCAATCAGGACAGGGAGGTTTAATTTAGAGAGAGGAAAAAGACTTTAGACCTTGATAAGGTGTGACATAATTCTATGCCATTGATCTGCAATCATATAGCTGTATCTGTAATGCAAACAACAAAGTTATTCAGAATGCTCCTAATTAGGTGTAATAAGTGTACACTGGCACATTACTGAATCTATAAACAGACAGCAACCACTTCAACTCACTCCTGCCCTATGTTATATATAAAGTATGGGAGGGGAGAAGAAAAACACTTTCCTTTTTTAAGGCCTTTCTTAAGANATGTTATAAAGTATGGGAGGGGAGAAGAAAAACACTTTCCTTTTTAAGGCCTTTCTTAAAGTTGTTTTGGTGGGGGATTTTTTTGGGGGGAAGGGTGTGTTTATGTTTGGGGTTTTTTTTGTTCCTGAAGGTATTTCATCAGGCCTTTAAACACTGACAAATCTTCCTCAGCAGACACAGGTTATCCTCAACAGCTGTGAAAAAGGAAGAGAGAATACCCAACTTGTAATAAATCAGGAACCACATTCTATTGATCTGTAAGACATTCAGAGAGATATGGCTCTGGGCAACCAAATGTCGCCTTGAAAACATCCCTGCTCTGAGCATGGGGGTGGGACAGCTGACCTCCCAAAGTGCCTTCCAACACAGATTACTATTATGACCCTGTAACAACATTCATAAATATTTTTTGCTAGAAAACGTTCGTCTCTGTAACCTCTCACACCTACATATAGTAATTTAAACTGTAGATCAGCTACAAATAACCTTGGAGTACATTTCAAAGAAAAGATATAATCATCTGTAACAAAATTCAGCAGAAGCTCATATGCTTCTTGCCCAGGCTATGACTTATTTTTTATTTTTCTTTATTCAAATAGAAAAATATAAGATTTCCCTGTCATTTCCAATATCTCACAGGGAGACAACCTCTCAGGAACACAGATTTATCAAAATCTCTAAGGGTAATTTGAAATATGAGCCCTTTGTAAAACTGTTGGCAGCAGATCCCTGGCTGATGAAGGAGTAGAACCTATGATGTTAACTCCTTTTATCTCCTCCTCAATGGTGCACACAGCAACCATATGAGAAAAAAAAATTCTTTTTCTTACCCTAAACAGTGTAAGAAAAAAATATAAAGTATTAGTTTGCATGCACACACACACACACAGAACTACTGGGCTCTATTCTCAATGCAAGAAGATCATCTGAAGCACACATATGATCACAACTGTAGAAAAATGCAAAGCTTAAGGAAGCTGGAATAAAAATTATATCTTTTTTTAAAAAAAAGAAAAAAAGCTATTCACTGCAGTTGCATTTACCTGGCAACAGCAGGTAACATGAGATAATACACAAAAGCACTGACAGGTCTTTAAACATACAGCTTGACACTGCCAGCACATTTAATAGCTTGCTTTTGACAGGAGCTCGTCAGAAGTCCTGTACTTACTAGTATCTTCAGTTCCTTTGAAATGCTGAAGAAGAAGCAGAACAGAGTCTTGCAATGCAGCATCAGCAGCATAGACAGAAACCTGACAACCCTCTGAAGCCTGAAGGATTTTTTTAATGCCTTTTATAGAACTACCAAGTTGGGCAAGGGAAAAACTGTTCATCTAGTAGACAGGATACACACACAGACCCTAACTTGTGCAACCTGCCTTTACATTTCTGAAAGATTATTTGCCAGTGGATCAGGAAGGATAACCACTAGCCTAAGAAGCAAATCATCTAAGGTATAAATTTTATCTCATCTGCACATAGTTTTGGGGCACATTTTGGTCCATGTTCTCTCTACAAAAAGTTAACCTGTCGACTCTGTACAGGTAAAAGTTTTTTCTTTGCTTCCAGAAGCACCACAGAATCATGTTTATTAGCCCAACATTCATTCATAACCAAATTTTTAAAACAAACAAACAAAAACCTACAAAAAATCCAAGATGTAGTCAACTGAGCTACATTAAGAGGTCTTCCCAGTTATATGAAGGATTGCTTGAACAACTTCGCTCAGGGGAATGAAAATCAAGTTTAATGCCAAATAGATGGTTCTGAAAGTTATTCCTGATTTTGTCTGTAACGAGAAGCTGTGCAAATGGGGAAAATATTTTTAACTTCCTTGAAAGTTCAGATTTAATCAGAAACATTGGTTCGTCATCTCAACCCAAGTAAATCACACTAGCTCCCCATTACAGATCTCCATCCCCTCTGCATTATTCCCAGGCAAAATCCACATATTATAAATGCATCATTATATACAATTAAAAAAAAAATACTGTTTACACTATGAACACCACCATATTCTTTCAGATGCTTGACTCACAAACCCCCTTTTACCCTTTGTGCTCTCTTTTATTTAGATCTTTAATAGATCTCTGAGACTGAGGCCAATCAATGTTTGTCTAGAGAGTAACTCATGTGAAGCTCCCTGACGCTTCAGGCAAAAAATGACAATAGCTGAAAAATCAGCAAAAATGGTGCATTAATTTTCAAGTCAATAGCTCCACAGTGAACCATCTGCTCCCAGGATTGATCAGTACCACTGAAGGAGGAGGCAGTGAAGGGTGAAACTATTAAAAGAAGCAAACTCATATATCTGCACCCTCTCCAAGACTCCACGCCCAACAAACTTCATGGTCTTTGGCAGTTACTCCCTTTGTGGGAACTATTGGGAGAAATCTTGCAGATGCATAGACTAAAAGGAAAAGGGATGTCACTCCTTCTCCGTTCAAATTCCTGAAGAAACCGTGACAGCAGCAGGCAGGAAAGGAGGGAGAAAACACAAAGCAAGATGTCTCTATGGGAGCGTTAAAACAAACACAGAAGTATGTGCCCGTCCTCACAGTCAACAGAGAGCGTGCACAGGGAGGAAAGAAGTCTCTGCCTGGCGGGCATCTGGGCCAGCTGGATAGCCATGCTGATCCTTTCCAACATCCTTAGCTGAACCAGAGCAAGTCACCCTTCTTACAAGCAGAGAAGCCACTGACCTTCCTCTCACTCCAGAGGATCACAGCAGCAGTAAGGACTACCAGCAGTCAAACTGAAGCTGTTCAAACTCAGTTACTAAATTTAAGCAACCACACAACAGGACATAACTGACCAGAGCAGCATGACAGTCCTTTAGAACCACTTAAATCTCTGCAGGCATGAAAAACCTCAGCAGATCTTCCCAGCATGGAACTATGCCAGAAGTGCAAAACGACACTGAGGGCACAGCCGGTCTCCTTGGCGAGCACATCTAGAAAGGCCCTGGCAAGCACTAGACACATATTCTCCTGGTGGCTGCCCACAGAGGGGCTCCTGGTGCTTCCCACCTGGAAAATATATAGGGAGACTTGCCACCCACAAGCTACTACTCAGTTTCAAAACCCTATCCAGGTTGCTAAGTGACAATAAAGTAGTGCGATCTCACACAATTTGCAAACCCCAAGTGCTTAAAGGCAAGGAAATGAATTGTCCAGATCATCATAAATCTCATGCTGCCCATCTAACAAACAAATAAATTCTCATCTAATGTAAAAGCTTGCTGAATTCATTACAATAATTCTAACTCTCCCAAGAGTACAAGTTCAGGTTTTGTTAATGTGTTTTCAGTATCTAAGTGGTGAAATATTCCTAAAGAGGGATATTATTCAAACAAAAACTTAGCTATAAAAATAATTTTTTTGTTTTTGCTCTTTCTTCATAATTGTGCAATATATCATGATAATTCCAACATGGTAAAAAGTTTTTTAAGTCAACTATGATCTGACTTTATATACAAAATTTTTATGACCCATATCTGATGAGCACTTACACACCAGTTTAAAAAGTAATTAGTCACATAGAAGTATACAGGGCAACTGAAGTGTTTCAGTATGTGCACAAATGGTGTACAAAAATAAACCTCTTAATTCATTTTAAATAGCATCTAAAGTAGAGGTCTTATTTTTAGTATATCAATGAAATAATATTTCTTTTGGGTCAGCATTAAGTTTGTTTGCTGTGATAAATAGAAGGTTTACATTAAGAAAGAATGAGGCTTGTTTTCAGCATGATATGGAGAATATAATTTATGGATGCTCCCAAGACAGGCTCTTTTTTTTTTT
>VYXF01009217.1:404489-438526 GCA_013397295.1 Polioptila caerulea | reverse complement strand
GCTGGCCCCGCCGGCCCCGGTGCGGGGCCGTAGTGCGGGGTCTGCGGCCCCGACGGGCCCGGCTGGGTGTTGCGGGGCGCCCCGGAGGGAACAGCGCTGCTCCCGCATCACTGCCCAGAGCCGAGCCAGGAGGGGGCCAAGGTCAAGGCCCTGGTGCTGGGGCAGCCTTCTGGCCCCACTCCTCCGCGAAGGCTCCGAGAGAGCAGTACTGTGGCTTTTGACACCCTTTGGATGTGAAATTGAGAGTGAAACGGCACCTCGACCCTCCGCAGCGGTGCCGGGTGGGCCCACGGGCACGTTGGGACAAGCTCCTGGGAGCTGGGACACGGAATAACCACTGGGGAACAGCAGGGATGCTTAGGCACATGTCTGACACAGGGGGTTCTAGTTTCCAGGGTCACCACTCCAGCCTTGTGGAGTAGCAAGATTTCTCTGCCCTCCATTACACCTTTTATTAATACACATTGTGTATACTTAAGCGTTCTCCGTTTACTAGATACCAGCACCCCCTTGAACACCAGCCAGAGCACTACAACTCTCCAAGTGGATATTTTATCTCCTTTGAACTCAACGCTTTCAACTCATTAGTTTCTCCCTGTTGCTGTTCAATAGCGAGATACGTGAAAAAATAGGACTGGGGGAGAAAGAAAAACAATTAAGCTTAGTGATCATCCAAAATAATGGTGTTCTTCACTCTACTTTCAGCCTGCCCTTTTGAATTTGCAGCTACCATGTTTGATTACAAGTTATCTTCAGATCGTCTACTTGGTATGTGCAAGCATGGACAAGAAATTGTATTTCACAAGAAAAAAAATAAAGGAATTTGTATTTGTAATAGTTTTATTTTTATATGTTTAATTTTCTTTGTGTTTTAAAGCTTTTTCATACCAATAAAAGCACCACACTGACATCTGAGCTTTAGCTTTTGCAAAACACATCTATTTACCAAGATGTAGGAGTACTAGTGCTACAAAAAGATGAATCTTATCTACTCATTTAACTAAGGGTAGAAAATACTCCCGTGAAGTTAAGATGGTGTGCCACTAAGCCAGGCCCAAAGAATTGCCACAGCAGCTCAGCTCATTTGAGGAACCGAAATTGCTGCACTTCTTCCAGATGTAGAAAAAGGAACTATTTTTGTTGATAATGAGTTTATCAGCAGCGAGTTGATGAACTGCCTCGATGGTAAGAGTGTAACCTCAAAAGGAAGAAAACAAGATGACTTGGAGCATTTTGGGTTTTGGAAGGCAGCTTTCTAAAGCTAATGGTGAGCAACAGTTGCCCAAGGATGTCTGGTCTCCTTCCCTTTGTTCCCTGAGTATGAGAGACTGCTGAAGAATGTCATGTTATAAAGGGCTTTACACTAAGAAGGAGTGTCCGAGTAAGATTAGTCAGCTCCCCTCCTTTCCTCCTGAAGCACCGGAGGATCTCACATGATGGTTGTTTATGCCTCTTGACATCTGGCCTCTTTAGCCTCGGTCATGCTGGAGCTTTGTGGCAAAAGTCACCTGCCATGAAATATATGTCATATATAGTCTCTCTCATTCCCTTGCTTGCTGAACCACAAAAAAATTGAGTCTCTTAAAACTCTAAGAGTCTTGAAGTTACTTCTTCAGTTCACACACTATAGGCTCCCTTTTGCCCTGAAATTCAGATTCTCACTGTGCCTCCAGCCCAGTTTTCTGTTTTGTCTGCCCTGAATCTTATACCTGTGACTAGATATGCAATTGTGTTCACCTCATTTCATCCCCTGGAGTTCAAACCTTGGTTTCCATAAGTGGAAAGCTAGTATAGGCCCCAGAAGATTATAACAACCTACTTAGGTTGGAGGTATATTTCAAGGTCTTGTTGAATAAGGACAGGCATCAGTTTCTGCAC
The DNA here is from genome assembly GCA_013397295.1 of Polioptila caerulea. Lineage (NCBI taxonomy): Eukaryota > Metazoa > Chordata > Aves > Passeriformes > Certhiidae > Polioptila > Polioptila caerulea. The sequence goes on along the minus strand of VYXF01009217.1, from coordinate 436,648 downwards.
AGATCCTGCTGGGTCTAAGTGCAACCTATGCAATGCAATTCAGCTCAGCCCTACCATTTTGGGCTCCTGAATGCCAAATCCAGTTTTCAGTTCTTTCTGTCAGGGTGACAGATTTCTGTCTTTGCTAAGGAGCCCTGCCCTGTGTGATTTCCCTCTGCTCACTGAGTCAAAGAGCACAGTTCCTGATGAGACTGAGGTCCCTCTGCTGCTTGACTGAACTGGTTGATTTTGCTGGAAAATGTAATTCTGTCAAAGCCAACAAAGAATCTAAAGACAGATGTCAGAATCACAGGATTATTGGGGTATTTTTGTTCAGGGCCACCCTGCTGCACTTACAGAGGGCCAAGGGAACTGAAGTCAGGCTCAAGGCAAGGATGTGACAGCCCATCCTTATGGGAAAGAAAACACCTAAGATATGTGAGGGATAGAGGAGCTGCCTGCTGAAACAAGGAGGGACCAACTGTTTCCTTGAGAAGATGGGAAGTTGGACTTGGAGAAGAACCCACTGGAGGCAGCTGGAGCAGGAGCAGACAGTGGTTCTCCTACCAGGTCTACCAAACTGCATCAAAACATCTCCCACAAAGCCTGGGGGTCAATTTAATTTTGTTCTAATTCTTTTATTTTGTTCCAAGTTGTTTTGTTTGTTTAGATTATTTTGGGTTTTTTTTTTTAATCTTTTCCACTTTTTTCAACTCAGTCTAGACATTAGGGGTTGAATTTCCTGCTAGTGGTCTACTCCATCTACTGTGTGTAATGATGCCTCATCTCCCTCTGTCTCTTTTGTTCCTCGCCCTCAATGACTCAGTGAAAACATGAACAACAAATCAAATGTTTCATTATTGACATTTTTTTACATTAAGTGCATTGAAAATAACCTGCATTTTGTAAGTAAAATATTTTGGAGATATTGGACATACTTAAACATATGAACTTTGATTCCAAAGCTGTGGTTGGACATTCACAAGAAGGTCCCCATCACTTTAAGAATTTCCTTTCTCTGGGAGTGGAAAAAGGAGCTTTCAGTTTTTTCCTAAATTGAGGTAGAAAGGCACTAAAAGAATGAGGGTTTTTTTTATATTTTTCTGTATTTTTTCACTAGTATTGCATTTAGCATATACGAAATAGCAAATATACACCAATTCTCATCAATTTATGCTAACATGAAACTTCTATCCTTATTTGGTGTATAGCATCAAATCTGAGTAAATTCTTCAAGGAAATATTGTTCTTCATTCTCTTCACTGTAAAAATGCTAGTTGGCCTTTTTTTTTTAGTAATTTTGCATAACATTTGAAGGTATGATTTCATCAACATGGTAGCTGGGTAGTTCCTGACACCAGACAGGTAGTAACGACATGCAGTGGGTCATTAAAATGAAAAATGTACTTAAAAGCAGAGCAAAGTGCACATACCTCTCTGGTAATCCTTCAGATAGAACCCAAGGAACAAAATGGGTCATTTAAAAAATAAAGGTATCTTTTTTCAGTAACATCCAAATAGTTGCTTTGAAATCCACTACTTTGTGTTTGTAAGAGCATCTAAACTATTGAACAAATTCTGCATTTCTCCCAGTTTATAGGGCCTACTACCTAGAACTCACATTGGCATCTGAGAAATGTTTTTAGCCTGCAGTTTTCTTTCATGGACTTCCTCCAACATGCTCATTCTTCTTCATTATCATTATTCCTCTTATTAATCTAACAACTGCTTCAGCACATACCTACCTGTAAGCAACAGGATGGTTTTAAACAATTTCCTTGATTTTGGGGGTTTACAAGTAGGAGACTATTTCTGCAGCTAGAACTATTTTCTAAATGAAGTGTTTTAGAAAGAAAGAAGTCACTGAGAAAAAAGCCTTGGGAAAAAAGTGTTTTACTGGAGCAGCAGCAGAGCCATGGAAGGACAATCCACTGTCCACCTAATTTCCATCCCAGCATTTCCATTTCCCTTTCTAAATTCCCCACCCCCTGCCAGTGTCAGCACCTCCTGCTTATTCCGCTGGCATGGAGAGCCACCTCAACACCTCCTGAGTGCCAACATCAGGGACTAATGTTGTTGAATGGTGTTTTCCTTATGGACTTTATTCTGAGACAGCTGGGGCGGGGTGATATTGTCATCCTACCCCTTTGACTGCTCTGACTTTCTGCTGAGGTCAACAGATACCTTGAAAGTCAGAAGAAAAATTACATGAAAGCACAGATGGCTCTAGATGGTGCTCGCTCAAACCGCTGCTAACCTTCACTAACCACCTCTGCCAACGCTCCTGGCTGAGGCCACATGCTAATACATTTATTTAAGGATAGTGGTGAACCAGGCTAAGGACATTCTAGCTTCATTTCAAGCACCTTTGGAAAGAGCAATTCACTCCAATCTCTTATATCCCTGATGACCAGGGCTTTAGATCCTTCCTAGAGGATGTAGTTAGTGAATTACCTAAACCTGCTGCCTGCAATTTGTCTCTCATTTCCCATAAATATGTGGAAACTATTTCATACATCTTCACTGATAACTTTTGGTGGGTTCAGCCAGCCTAATTTAATTCTCATCATTGACCTCTCAGCTCAGAGACATTGCTTGTGGCTTGCTTGGAATGCTATGCCCATTGGACACTCATGCTCCAGCTGAGACCTCACCTTAAATAACATCAGCCTGGGTCTGTCCAGGTGTGATGGACATACTCCTTGATTGATCATCCTGACCATTGATAAGGATGTTCAGACATCCTTCCAGTTTGTATGTAAAGCAGGATTTCCTCCTGGTGGCATCTCTTTAGATATGTGAGCACAAGGGTATATTTCAAGTGAAACAGGGTTTCCTATGAAAATATCACATCAGTGTCAAAAGCTTCAGTGAGTCTACCTCATCCACAGGCCTGATTTGTTTGAAATTATTAGTCCTTGAAAAGTCTGTATTACTGTATGGTAACTCCCTGTTACCCTCTAAGTAATTAGAAACATTTTATTTTTATTTTGTGAGGAATATAGGTTTTTGTGACAGATCAGTAATTCCCAAGTTCCTTCTTTTGATCCCTTTTTAAAGTTTCACTTCATAATACAAGACCTGAAATGATTAAACACAGGATGTGTTCTAACCTCCTTTTTACATATGAGCCAAACACCTCTGACAGAGCTTTGCATTTGTGTTTGCCTGCTTTGGGATGCCTGGGACAAACTTTTGTATCTGTTACTTTGAACTTGTTCAGACCTTGCAGATACAACTTTTTGACAAACATTTGTTCTAAAAGAGAAAGAGAAACGACTAGTAAAGCATGGAGGTTACCGATGTGATACTTCGAAATTACAGAAAAATTAATAAATATACTACTTCCGAAATGCTCAGAACTAAAGTAGAGGCTTTAGTTAAACAACTTCTAAAAAACTAAAGAAAAAAGGAATGGGAGAAAAGAGCTTTGCTCCTAGCACTGAAAAAAGAGAAAACAGGTGGCAAAATTATTTGTTTGGCCAACGGAAAGAATTTAGCCCACCCAACATCTTGGCACTTAGATGGAGCCATTTCTTTTTTTGTGTTCTAGTAAGCACTGTATTGCTTTCCAATTACAGCAAATCAGTATGTAAAGTTCCTACTTCAGTAATTTTTCTTTTCAAAGTCTATCAAGGTCCATATTCAAATAAAAATTTAAACAGATCTTTTTTTCCCCCAACCCTCCTGCTTAACGAAGGAAAGAGAGGATTTTCCCAGTGGAGTTTTATTACTTGCACAAGTAAAAGGAAGAGGCAACTAGATGTGTGGAAGTGGTGAGTGAGTATGAATACATTTGTGTGGCCAGTCTGAATTAGTAACATGATTGACTCACATCCATGGTCCTGGTCTTCTTTGGAGATGAGCTAGGGGATACTGAGACAAATATTGTTGTCCTATCAGAAAATAAAAAACTAGTAAACTAGTTTCCCCAAGAGTTGGTGGATGTAGTGCTGAAAACCAGAGTATTTCTGTGGCCTAGCCAGTGAAGTATACATTTACTTTTAAGGATGCGGTTTGTCCCATTTATTTTACTTCTAGTGCATGCTGAAAGAACACAGTCTCAGTGGGGAACCTTGCAAACTGACAGAAGAGAAATATCTGCTGTATAAAGAAGGTATGAAAGGAAGGAAGGAAGATGCCTATGAGAAACAGTAGAGAATGAAGGATGGGCCTGCTTACTTTTCTAAGATGATACATTTTTTGGACAGTAACAAATAAGTTAGTTACTCCACAAAGACCAATATTAAGTAAAACAGATGCTTTTAGCAATTGAGTTGAGTATAAAAAGATTAAAGTAATTCTTTCTATAAATCCTGTAATTTAAATTCAATTATCTCAGGGACAAATCACTCCAGAAAGTTTTTCACAGATTCTATTAACTTAATGTGGAGCTGAAATTCTGGCATTGCTCTAACAGTCTTCCCACGTTACTTTCAAGGGATCCCATCAGATGATTTGCATAGCTATTTTTACTTTCTAATTAAGAGAGGATGTAACATGACTTTCCAGAAAAGAAAATACATTTTTGTTACTTTAGCTTTATTTAAGTTATATTTCTAATTTAAAGAAATAATCTTAATCCACAAAACAGCTGCAGGGAATAGGAGAACTCCAAATTAACATGGGTTAGATGTGACCAAGACTTGTTTAGATAAATGAAAAACTAAACAAGAAGGACATTTCTGTGTTTTAGATTGGAAAAGCTGAAATGTGCAGGGGTGAAGACCGGGTCCTGAACATGGACGTCGTGTCATTTGCCACAGGAGTTGCATGTGAATAATATTTGGTTTTAGGGAAAAATATTTTATTGTCTTACTAAAGATTTGCACAGTTAAAATTTTGANAAATTTTGATATTATTATTTTATTATGTATATATATATAAATATATATTATATCTATTATATATAATATATATTATATATAATATAATATGTATTTATAATATATATATAATATATATTATTTCTATTATTAATACTAAAATGAGGTATTATGAGCAAGTATGTATTACTATTAGGAACTTGCAGCTTAAAGAAGTTTATTAACAGAATTTACCAATCTGTATTACTGCTGCCAAATAAAAGCATATCCAGGCGCGGATACTTCTAGCCCCTCCTTGATATTTTAGGACCCACCATCTTCCCTAGAACCTAGTTGGTCCTAAGATCTTACTTCACAGTGTGGTGAAATAAGACTAGTGAGATTTTTCTGACAGTAGTGGAAATCTCTCATCACTGGATGGAAGAATTGTGACTGCTGGTGAGTTCTGCCAGCCCAGTCCACAGGGAGTGAGGAGCATTGGGCAAGGCAGGTTTTTCCCTCCTGCTGGGATGCTGTGCAGCATGGGAGACAGATCTGATTGCTCATGTCACTGTGAACACATCTGCCAGGCTGTGAAATACCTGAGGAGCTAAATCTTCTCCTGTGAGGAATGGTGGAGTGAGGCAGTGGGGGCTAACAAATACACTTTTGAGCAGGTGAATAGCAAAACGGTAAACTAAGGACAAAGTTTGAAGGTGTTGTATGTTTTTCTGTACTACTACAATATCAGAACAGTGATATGATTTACAAGCAACTTTTTTTCCTGTGTGAGGTTTGTGAAACTTAGAGGGGGTTTCATGTTTGTGACTTGGTGGGTGAAACTATGCCAGGTGGAAATGTTTGTGGTTTGGATGGAAAGGCATCAATCTGATGAACCCAGAAGAGACTGAGCAGCTCCTGGTCAGCCAGATTTATTAGGCAACAGTTTCTAAGATGAAAGTATCTGAATCCCATGAAAACAAGCAGAGGAGTTAGAGACAGACAGGCTTTAAGTGATAATATTTGTAGATGTCATGAAGACAAAGGGGATGATAAACCATGAAAATGGCAAATCATTGAAATAAATTATTTGGATTGGCTGGTAAGATGTACATAAGCAAACATATTTCTAAACAGAAAAATGCAAAACTTTGCACTGAAATAAAAATTTTGTAGGAAATATATATCTTTGTAAGGGATTTCTTAGGGCATGTCTCCATTTTGATGAGGTTGTAGGGCTCGTCTCAATTTTGATGAGGCCATAGGGCTCAGGGTCATTTACCAGCTGTGTCAGTTCTAAAGCCAGAATCAAATGGTAATTTGGATTTATGAGTAGAATTTCTGGTACTTGAGAGGGATATTGGCTGTGTACTTGGCACTGAGGCACACACAGCTACAGCATGGCCTCTAGTTCTGTGGTCCACAGACCAAGACATGTGATTACTGTTTAGGAAGGGTGCAGTGAAGAGCCTGCAAATCACCTGAATGACCACAAAACATTCTTTATAGTTAAAGACTCAAAGAACTTGTCCTGATTAACATGAGAAGTTGAGAGATTACTTAAGTCAAAGCTTGGAGGAAAGAGGGCAAAGGGTTTCTTCACTCTATGAGCTGTCAGAAACTCCAGCTACTTTAAGTTTAAAAGCACTAGAAAGTGGACAGAATTTTAACCAATAATAAAGTTATCATTGGAATAACACACCAATGTTTGAATTTAAAATTTAAAATTTTTAATCAGAAGACTATTGTTTTTAAAGAAGTTCTCATTCAAATTCAGGTGTATCTTATGAGTTGCCCTATAGAGAATTAAATAATCAATTGCCAATTTTCTATGTATGTGTGCCGGGTTTGCATGGCCAGATTTTGGAAGAGAAGGGGCTACAGGGATTGCTTCTCTGAGAAGATTCCAGAAGCTTCTCCCATGTCCTGCAGAGCCAAAGCCAGACAGCTCCAGGATGGACAAGATGCTGGCCAAGGCTGGGCCAATCAGAAATGATGGTAACACCTCTTTGATAACAGATTAAGAAGGGAAAAAACAGTTATTGTGCAGATGTAATTGTGGCTGGAGAAGAGAGAGGGGAGGAGGTAGGAGAGGAACAGCCCTGCAGACACCAGTGTCACTGGAGAAGGAGGGGCAGGAGATGCTCCACATGTGGAGCAGAAATTCCCCTGCAGCCCATGGTGAAGGGCATGGAGAAGTGTCTGCCCCCCCTGCAGCCCACAGAGGTCCATAGGGATGCAGAGATCCACCCACAGCCCATGGAGGAACCCATGCTGGAGCAGGTGGATGCTTAAAATGAGGTTGTAAACCCATGGGAAACCTGCTCTGGAGCAGGCTCCTGGCAGGGATCTGTAGACCTGTGGAGAGAGGAGCCCACGCTGGAGCAGGTTTGCTGGTAGGGCTTGTGACCCTTGGGGGACCCGCACCGAAGCAGGCTGTCTGAAGAACTGCACCCTGTGGAAGAGTGACCCACGCTTCAGCAGTTTGCAGAGATTTGTTGCCCATGGGATGGGCTCACATTGGAGAAGTTTGTGGAGAACTGTTTCCTGTGAGGGGGACCCCACACTGGAGCAGGGGAAGGACTCCTCTCCCTGAACAGCGGCAGGAACAACATGTGATAAACTGACCATAATCCCCACTCCCTGTCTCTCTGGGCCATTGGGAGAGGAGGTAGAGCTAGAAAGGAGGGAGGGGTAACAGTAAGGTGTTTTTAAGGTTTATTTTACTTCTTATTATCTTGCTCTGATTTGGGTGGTAACAAATTCAATTAGTATTCCCAATCCGAGTCTGTTTTGCCCATGATGGTATTTGGTGAGCAATCTCTTTCTATCCATATATCAAACCATGAACCCCCATCATTATATTTTCTCTGCCTTGCCAAGCTGCAGAGGAGAGTGACAGAGTGGCTCTGGTGAGTGTCTGGCATCCAGCCAGGGTCAACCCACCACAGCAAGTAAAATCTCCTGTAGCATATACTTTATATAATCTTTTCTGACCAGATAATCAGCAGGGAATCTTTTGAGTTTATAATCACAGAAATATAATATATTTTCTCTAGGTTAGGAAAAAAATCTATTTTATTAGAGCAAATAAAAGCATACAAATATCCTTATCCTGTCACAAAAGCAATATATTTTGTCATTAAAGGAGGTCTGGATCACAATAAAAACCTGAGTACTAACAATTCTACAACTGATGCACATTTTCTGCATCTTCCATCTTATTCTCCTGATGATCTAGATAGCAATGATTGAAGATGTCTTTTTATTAGATATGACAGCTTCCACTGATGAGGGTGTTTGTAATTCTCAGTGAAGAGCAGATGCTAAGATGAAATATCTTCAATTCTCTAACCACAGAGTTGGTTTTTTTGGTGGACTACTCAGAGAGTGGTTCTGTGATGATTAAATACCAGCTCTACATAGTTGTATATCATTTAGCAGTAAATATTTGATAAAAATTGATAAAAAGAGCACATATCAGTTGGTTTAGCCAGAGCACACAGCACAGTGTTTACATTCACTTTACAATTTTATGATTTTATGCTGGCTTCAGGAAGATAGCATAAAGTTAAAGTTGCCTAGACAGAGAATTACTTGTTCCACATAAAACCACAATTAATCTGCTAGGACAAAATTATCTCTTCAATTTATTGTTAAAAAAATCAATGGAATAACTCTGCACTCATATAATGCATTCTTATGATTACAGGGGCTTTGAGACTTGACACTAAGTTCCAAAAAAAACCAGATTCACTGTGTTGTTAAACCACAGCTCGAGAACAAAGTTGGACTGAGAGTATAAACAGAGATACTTAAGAGTAATCTCATTGTGCCTTCTCTCCAACAACAAATGCCAAGCCCTGGGATACCTTTGAATTTGCCAGTGATTTCTGAAAAGAAAAAAAAAAAAAGGGAAGGAAATTCTTCAGCCATAACAGGAACACTTTCAGGAAAAGAGCTGGTGGTAAGGATGATTTACTTTGAACTTGTTCTTTCAAAGTCAAGTTGTGTGTCTTTAGATGTAGAACATTATTTGGAAGAAGTTAAATTCCCTCCAGTTTGACCTACATTGAGTTCTGTGGTTTGGGAGGGTGCTGTGTGAGCTGGGCACACCAATTAATTTTAAAGTAGTCTTAGTAAATGAATGATGTAAAAGAATGAATAACTTCTTTGTCAACTGGCTGAACAATTTTAGAAACCATAAAGGTGAGTTGGCTGGAGGTTGGGTCACAATGATTACACTATTTTTAAAAGCCAAAAGAAGCCATGGTGACAAAGACCTGCTTTGAAATTAGCTTGGGAGGGAGTGTTCCATAAAACCCAGGCAATACAAACATCATTGTGGTCAGCGTAGGAATGGATTTTGGTGGACTGATTTTCAAGGAAGAACGCCCTGGACAGTCTGGGATTACAGTATCAGAATTTATGATGCAGGAAACATGAGAAACAAGGACTTAAAAAAGACTGGACAGATAATGAGCACAGTCTTTGTGGTGTAATTCTGGAATGAGACCGCTTATCTTCATGGAGGCAGATGAACATAACTCTGTGATAGCCAGTTCAGGTTCTATGTCATTGCTCTACATTTTAGAAATTAATTTTAAAAACCTGTTTCAGGGCATGGAATAGCCCAGACAGGGGAGCTTCACCCCTGATCTGCTGAACTTCACACATCTTTTATGTGTGAATCCACAAATGCTGGTGTCTTTATAAAGAGTCAATAACCTCCAGCTAGATAGAATAATAGCATGCCAACTCCCCAAAGCACAAAATTCAGTGCTACTAAGTAATCTTTGAAGACCCTTGAAAGCACCACTTAACAAAAATATGCAGGAAGTCTGATGGTCTTTTTCTTCTTTTACTTAAAGATTAAAGAGCTCCATTCTCTTGTAGTTTTGAATTCAGTCTCTCATACACTCATACATAGGATAAATCTTGCCTGGCTTTTTTGGCTTATTTTCATCCCACATTGAGAAAACACATAGCTAAAAATACTTCAGGATGCTTTCCAGGGAATACCACCCATGTGTCCCTCAAGAGACTCTTCTTTAATGTTCCTTAACCCACATGGTATTCGACGTTTCCTGTGACAGACTGTGCCTCCATAAATAAGCTGCATAAGTTCCAGTATGAGCTGTGCACTGCATACGGTGGAATAATTGCCTTAAAAGAATGTTGAGGCTACAAAATGAAGCAGTCATAGAGGTAGGCAATGCCAAAATTAAGGCAGTCTGCAAACTCAATATGGCCCTGTTGTGCAAAAGCCTAGTCTGAGCCAGTGTCTTATCATGTTTTTATTTACTAATTCATTCCAGCTACAGTTACATTCAGCTATTCAGTGGATGAGAAGCTACTTGATATTTCTTGATATTCATCATTTACAGTAACATTTCTCAGTGGCTTATTACCTTATGCTTACCATCAAAAAAAAAAAAAAAAGAGAAATCAGTCAGCATGAACCTGGCTCACTTGACAAACAAAACTGACTCTGATCCTCTCTGCATACCTTCCCTGTCTGGTGTGGCAAAGCTGTGTTCAGAACATCTATGCTTTAAGGAATTCCCCTGCTGTGTTTTTAAACACCTCCCTTCAAACAACAAGATCCTGGTATCCCTAACAGTGGAAACCATTATGCAACCCAAGTTACAGACGCTACCAGTTGTTTTTCTGCCTCACATAGATCCCTTCACATCTGCCATAGGAAGGAAGACTTGATCCTTACATCAGCAATATCTGTTCTAGAGCCATACACTTTGAACTACCAGGTGGAGTTATTTTCTTGGGTGAAGCACAAAATCCTGCTTCTCAATGCACCAAAGCTCTTCAGTGAGTATCTTTCCTTCTATCAGCCTTCTTGACTTCAGACAGCTGAATCCTATAGCACAGGTCCCAGAGAGAAGCAGACTTTCATCTAAATACCAGGTCTGTGTTTTTCCTATGAGCCAGCAACTATCAGTACCAGGCTGCAGAAAAACATCCCAACACCCAAACCCTTTGAACAGGGCATAAAAGACATTCTGTTTGAGAAATCAATGGAAAAACAGATGTCTAAATGGGTGCAAAGCAGTGCTGCTGCTATTAACGATGCAATGATTAATGATTCCAAGTATTTGGGATACAGTTAACCCTTTTCATACACTCATCTAGGCATATAAATAGAACTTGTATGATTTGACTTCTTCCTCAGCCACATAAACAGCCTGTTTTGCATTGAGTTACAGCAGATTCAGGGAAAACAAGTCACTGACATGCAGAACTTCGCAGAACCTCCCTTAGCATTAAAATAGGCAAAACATCCCTTCCCCTCCCCCCTCTCCCAAACCCGCTAGGCTAATGGCAAAAAAAAATAGCACCATAGCCTTGAGCAGCCTCAGACACTCTGCTCTGGTTATTGCAATCTTTCTGTCTGGCCTCTGAAGGGGTGAAGTAGCCTTTTCACACTTCTTCACAGGGGTGTGAAGAAGATGAGCCCTACCATCCTGTTTTAAGTCCAGTGTCTTTGAGAGACAGGAGGCTTTTTGGAGTTGGGAAGGAGAGCTGCCAGGTTTGCCCTGAGCTAGTGTTTTCTACCTTATGATATTGAATGGGTCTTCAAACAGAGCTGTGCAGGAGCTAAGATGGTTTCCCTTCCCACCACTATTCTCATAAGCTGGTTGTTTACTATGAGATCAAACATGTTGCTTATTTGTGTCATACTCTCTCAGATATGACTTCTTTGAAGCGGTTTACAGAGGTTATCTGCAATTGTCTGTAGCCTCCACTTTCTTCAGGAGCCTGAGTAATCTGCAGTTACAGGGATAACACACCTGATAATTCTCCCTCCAAAAAGACAGGGTAAAAGCAGGCAGTGCCTGCCTAGTGCTGATAGCAATTTTACTCGTTGAATTGTTGAAGCTAAGGAAGCTGCAGCTGCCAAAAAAATGGGAACATTTTTAAATTAAGACACCACATAGACCCAGGAAAATTCTCACTTAGCAAATGAAATGAGGACAAACAGAAAAAGAGAAGGTACTTCATTACTGATTTTAGCAGCTAACTTTCCCTCAAGGGTGCATGAGGCTTATTTTTTATTTTCTAATCGACTCTCCTGCTGGGTGTAGAAGGGGAAAGAAGTGCAAGACCTCAGTCATCCATTCAAATCTGGTTCACACAGTAGGTGGGCACAGGAAGATCAGTTCCATCACTCTGAACCCTGTTTTGCCACAAAAAGGCAAGAGTTCAGCACTCTTCACCTTCTATACTCAGGCAGAGTGGAATCTCCTTTCACACTTCCTCCTGCTTCCATGTAGCTGGTGCTTTTGAATTCTCCAGAGCACAGTGTATGACTGAGCTGCTGAGAGTTATCGCAGGGGACTGGGACTACTGTGCCAAAGTGGCCGAGGCATGCAGTTATTCAGCTATATTTATCCTGATGGGAAGGGAAGTGGAAGTAATGAGGAGAGGTATGTTGGCGGAACTGAGCAGCAGGAAGGACATGACATTTCAAGGGAGGGAAAATGCAAATGAGAATCTACTGAAGGCTGGTTAAAGGGAAGGGAAGACCGGACTGAACAGAGGAGGAGCATATGTGTCCAGCAGAGAGAGTGCTGTGGTGTTGTGCTCTGTGCCTCTGCGTAGCTTTCCCATCAACAAAGAATTGAAAAGGATATATAGGTTTCTTTTTCACATACAGCTTTCTAATTCACTCAACCATACCATTCCTTTCCACCTCAAGTAAGCAAGAGAGTACAAGAAGACCAAAATAAATGAGAAAGTAAGAAAGACACACTCTTTCACACTCTTAGGATTGTCAGACCAAATGTATAATTTCTGCAGCTCCATAGAAGGTGATGAAGCTGAAATTACTTCTTTGTGCATGGATTACAGTGTTGTGCAGTGATTTTTGGGCATTCATAAAATGCAGCATAAAGAGTTTATGCCCAGTCCTAAGGGTGAGGTACTTTGTTTACTTCTATTAGATCATGGTTATTCTGCAAGCTCAAGGAAATACCTGATTGAAAACTTTGGTGCAAATGAGGGAATTATTTGGGGAAAAAAGTGGAAAAGATTTGCAGAGTGATAAAATGAAAGTTTAAAAGTAGCTCCATTTGAATAAAGCTGGAAAAATAGTTTAGAAATATACAGTAGAATTGTGTAAGCCCAAGCAGTACAGGAAGAACAAATAAAGTTATCATACCCATTTTTGTTTATTCAAGACAGGAGAAAATCAGGGAGACATGAAAGGCAGAAGAGACATCATGCCAGACAACTTTCTGAAAGATAACGGGCAATCCAAACTTGCTATCTTGCATTCTTTCTTAGCTTGTGTCTGACATCCATCTGCTAGGTTTTGGTGTACATCACACCTACATGGACTCAGTTCTTAGATTTTCTTCCTAAAGGAATAAAAAAAGTTCCTTGGGGTGGAGGACAAATTGAAGTCAGTAATCTTTGATATGGAACAGACTACATATCCACGTTGTTTCATACAAAGTAATCATAACAAAAAAATAATGCAAAAAATCGGATTAGCAGGATAGAAATATAAACATTGAACACAATAACAACAGATTTAAATTAAACACAAGTGCGTAAGGAAGCTAAACCTTTTAGTCACAATCTGTTGCGTTAGTGTAGATACACAGACTGGTAAATTCTGTGGTGTCTGGTTCTTAAGGAATAAATGTCACTTTGTGTCCTCTAACTGCATCTGAAGTCAATAAATCCATCTGCTGCCTTTCACGCATGTAGAATGCATTTTCATCCCCTCCAAGCCATGTTTGTTGGGCAGCTTGCTATAAATAAATGACCTGCATGGCACATTCATATCCTTGAATTTCAGCCATTAATTTAAGTATGCATATTGCAGTCTCTCCCAGTTACAGTAGGAAAGGGAAGCACAAACAGCAATAGTCCTAAGGTGCTTTCCTTGCCACTATAGGTTGTCAAATGTGATTTTAAAGTATTTGACAAATGATAAATAAAGACAACAGGTAATTTCAACAAGAGCAGTCTATATTAATTTTTTTTTTTGTGATAACTTCTCTCAGAGCTCCTGGTAGCGCCTCTGTAGACTGAGGAAAATAGGAGAACAACATACATCTCCTTCCATTAAATGAATGCAACACCTTTATTTCATTGTAATATGTTAACTTGTCAAAACTCAACATCTTCATGCTACACAATAGAGCACCCCTTGATGCAAGACAGTACTGTGTTGTCACCCAGCTTCACCTAGAAGAAAAATTCCACATAAACTCTTTTGTACCCTTTGTTGCTTTGCCTTGCCAAATCTTCCCTTTAAAGATAATGCCTGTGAGATGTTAATTGACATTGCTTGGAAAAATTCTGAAGAAACCTCTTCCACTGAATCAGTCTTAACATACTAAACTATTTTTTATTCTTACCTGTTTGCATTTTTCTTTTGATATGAATCATATTTTCTCCCTTTTTCTTTCCACAGAAACTTGAATTTCATTCCAATTTTGAAGAAATTCAAGCCAACCAGTTGTCAATAAAGAGTGTCCCATCTTATTGAAGAACAAAACTAAATGGAATTAGTGGTCTTTAATATTGCTCCCACATGTAGTAGGAGCTTTTCATCACTTGATGTGGGCATGATTTCCTTTTTAGAATAACACTATTTCTAAGACACCCACTCAACTCCCCTCTTGACTTGCTAAATTTCTAACTTATGTTTTATATCAGGTTGTTTGGCATAGAAGCAGACTGAAGAAAGAATATTTTTAAGAGAAAAAATGCTCTTCTCAATCAGAAGTGTAAAGACAGTCTGGGTTCACTTGTGCAGCATGGCTGAACTTCCGTCTCTTCGTTCACATTTTTGTTAAGAACTGAAACATCCTCCACAAGAAATTGTGGATCTCGAGGGAGAAAAGAAGGGAAGAGTCTGCAAGCTATTATTCACGAGGATGTTACAAAAATATCTCTCATGTATCAAGTGGTACAATGTAGGTGGTGTAATTTGGCTTTATCTTGCATCACTACTCGTCTATCACCACACTTTTAAAAACTACCCCTGTCCTTGGCATGGTGTTTACACACTAAGTAATTTCACTTTTTACTTTCCTGCAAAACAAATCCAGATTTCAAAACAATAGAAGCAGCCCAGGATAGGACTAAATAATCCTTATTAAAATTTATATGCTTATCTATACATATAAAATGGGATTTCCATGTTTTTATTTCATAGGCACACTGATAGAGAGAGAAGTTTCTATTTTCATAGCCTAAAGAATGAGTTTGCAAATCTTTGCAACAAGGATTTAAAGAAAACCCATGCAGTAATATAGAACTGAATTTGGAGGTTTAAATTAGATTATTTGCAGAATTGACTATTTTACAACCTACTCCAGAAAGCAGTAGGGAAAAAGATCTCATGGAACGTTGTCCTTCCATAACTGATGTAGCAATATGGGCTCTGGTTACCCAGGCAACTGATCAACAACTTCACCTTGGCTGTAAATGAAATGTTGGGAAGAGATTAAAAAAACAAAGCAGGAAAGAGGGAGATAATTTGGATAGAAAAAGAATAATGCCTAGGATCATGAGCAGGAAAGTAGTTTTAGTTTTTCCTTCAGTACAAGAAAAAGGACTCAATTCTTGCAACGTGACAGTATAAAGTGACATTTAAAGAGGTGTCCAGAGAGTTTCAAAGCCCTTACCTATTGAGTCTTACTGAAAATGCCAGATTCAAGTTATATAGAGGATAAAGGGGATATTTTGTACAAAACAAAACATGCAGACATTATCCTCTTCTGACAGTAAGGAAGCTTTAACCTGAGAAAGTGTAGTTTGGTTATCTGGGGCACAGCGTACTGTTGTGAAAATACATAGTATTTATTTTAAAACTACTGGATAGCACTGGAGTAAAACCTAGGGGTTTTCAACCTTATAATAGTGAGTCTCTGATTCAAAGAGACTTGATATACTGTTATATTTTTATATGATATTTTTATTCAAGTAAATATTATATATTTACTTGAATATTTCAAAGTTACAAAAATTAGAGATACAGTTCTATTCTTGTTTTTCATTCTGTCTCCAGTCCACAAAGTCTGGATTGTTTTTTATTTTTTTTTTACCCTTTTACAGCACCAAAGTCCATGGGAAACTGTTTTTTACCTTGCACTGTAGAGATCCTTTTACCACTAGGGCAGAGAGGTGTGATCCTAGGAAGAACCCATTCACTATGAATCCAAGTCTCCAATGCTGTCTGCACTTCTAAGAAGAGTAGAATGTGAAACAAGACAATAACTACAAATAGTGTGGGTTGAAGTCTTTAAACTAAAAGGTCACAGAGCAAGTGTGGATACATGTGCATGTTCTGTAAGGCATCTGGTCTGGTACGTCTTGGCAAGGTAACTGAGAATATAGAACAATTAAAAATTAAGATAATAATCAGTGGTTTAAAACTCCACTGACTGAAAGATGGCTTATCTTTAAAGGGTTGCTTCAGGTCCTAAAGGGATTTGCTGTTGTTCTCCACTATCATCAGTAATTCCAAAGCAAAAAAGCATACTGTGTTATAACTGTTTCCAGATAATATAAATTTGCAGGAATGGCAAATACTGCAGAATACAGGTGACTGAGCCCTCTCAACTATTTAATGAGCTAGCTATGAAAGTTTAGGGCAGTCATGTGCAAAACAATGCTTTCAGGAAAGATGGAAAGCATCTGAGGTCATGGAAGCTAGAGCCTGAACATATGCTCCCTGCCTGATCCTCTTAGTAAGGGTGGGCACAATCTTTGCTGTATAATAGGGAACTGTCATCTCTGACATTGGTGCAACAGCCACCATAATATAGCAGCCAGCACTGACACTGGCCTGAACACTGTGAATGCCCACTAGACTCGCAAAAAAATAATCAAAAGGTTACAAAATAATCAAAATTACTTGCTCCACCATCACAGTTAGCCTTAATTTCTGATCATTGGAATTCCTGGCATATTTCTGTGTAGGAAGAAAGATGCCTCTCCAACTAAATCACTATTCCATGCCCTGAGAATTAGAAATTGGGATCAAGATACATCAAACTTTTTGTTAGGCAACACTTCAAGATGATTGAGTGCACTCTGTTCTTAGTATTTCACAGCAATGCCTGTTTGCCTCTTTTTGACTCTCTTGACCAATACAGGCTCCTGCTATATGCTTTTATTTATTTTTTTCCTTGCAGGAGGTAGAAGGGCCAAGGGGCTCTTTTCTGTTATTTGTGTTTTGGCTACAGTTAATGTGAAAAGATCTCCTTGTGTCCCTGGTGAAGAGGAAAGCTGTGACAAAAAGGTGGGGCCTGTTCCTGAAAATAACGCTTATGTGTTTCTTTCCACTTTTATTAATCAAATTATTTCAGTGTGTATGCTCGCAGACACGTAACCTCACACTCAGGATTATCCTGTGGAGGTTTATGCATGAATTTGACTTGATGCACTGCAAATTCAGAGACAAGACGTTCCTGCTGAGTATCACCAAGTAATTGATAATTCTGTAGAACCTAGAGTGCAGTTGCAAATACTGGTATTAATATTAAAAAGCTTGCAATATCTCAAAGTTAGCCTTGTCCCTTCTGTGAAGGTTAGTTCAGAAGTTTTCTTGGGTTTTGCTGGGGTTTTATTTTGAGGAACCCAAAGCATGGAGCTGACTTCTGCAGATTATCTGCTCTGAAACTGAGGAAACCTCAGTGCATGGACACAAAGTATTGTTTGTTAGCTGAGAGCTCATTGGCAGAATCTCTTCTTTTTACTCTGCTTAATTCTATCACTGAAATAAGGACAACAGGGTCTATTTTGGGTTTAAATGTAATTTATTATGTAATTGTTGCTCAGTAAATGAGTTTACATGGGATACAATAATACAGAATTTCAACTGTACTTTAAAGTCTGTCTTGCAAATCACTGTCATGTTTCTACTTATTTAGGATCAGTGCTGTCAAATATTAACAATATACAGGAAATATGTCCTTTTTTTTCAGGAAATGCTTGTATCATTGAGTCAGTAAAACTGTTTCAGCTTAAGAGAAACAGATTTAAATACCACTTAGAGACATGCCTAACATTCATAAAAACAATAAATATTAGTGGTATATTAAGTGTTTGCTTAAATTCAGAAGCTAACAGATTAACTGCCTCTGTGTTAGGCTTTTCCTTTCCATATACAACAGGATATAACAGCTTGATGAAACTTTTGCTATTAAACATTTCTGAAAATATTTTCAGGACATGTATTTCCGTACAATATAGCAATTTTGGGTCTTGTGCAGCACTGCACATAATATATATATCTGTATGTTCTTTGTATATTATGGGTGTGTATTCCTTGATAGCTGGAGGGAGAAAAACAAATAAACAAACAAAAGGATAAACAACATTATTCTGAGGATAAACAACATTATTTAACTTTCACCAGCAGAGATCATGTTATTTGGTTTTGAATCCTAAACACTTCCTTTAAAATTTAAATTTATTTAAATTGAAAAAATATTTGGTATCACCAAACTGATGAATAGTTACTTCTGATAGTAACCCTACACCTCAAATTTTCCCCTTTTCCTGCCTTGTAACCAGAGACAGGCTATAAGGTGCAGGCTGGATTCTTTATTACAATTCAGTTTTGCTGGAAGGAAGACACTAATGGGAATGTCACACTTCTAGTTCCCATCATTAGGTCCACATGCTATTTACTCCAACTGCTTCTTTACTTTTTCTTTCTTGCCAATGGGTGATTCTGGTCCCACTTTCCACTGACACTATTCAGTCCATTTATGCCTAGGAAACCATACAAAAAAAGAAATAAAGAAAATCAATGTCAGATCCATGGCAGCCAGGGAGCTTTATTTATTCTACAGCCACGGTTTGGTGATTGGTGCAATCTTATTTATTGCTCCAGCAGGCCTTTTTCAGATCTAAACCAGAATATTTTGTGTCCTTGTCTTGCTTTGTAGAATCCCAACAGTAATTTTCCAGACATTAGTTCCCTCTCACATTTTTCTGTCATTTTGCTTCTCTCTCTTCCAGATTATTTCACATATTCTGACATAATCCAAGAAAACAACAGATGGCAACTTCATCCAAGTGGGTGTTATCCACTAGGACTGCAAAACAGGAGCTTGTTTTCCAGTAACTTCCTGCCTTTCAGGTTAAAAGTTGCAGAACCTACTGCAGTGCTCTAATGTGAGTCTCAAATGTGGGTTAGAATTGTGCTGTCTTTGGCAGAGTTAAGTCTGCTGTTTTCAGTAAGATGAGATGGAACCCTGTCCTCAATCAAAATTTTGAATCCAACCTCACTGACTAGACTTGGATGTGGGATTTCTAAAGTGCAATGCATGAGTAGCAGTGATAATGTAGTCCAGCAGAAGAAACAGAGGTAGTATAAAGAAAAGTCAAATGTTGAGAAGTTGTGTGGTTATATGGGAAACAAAAAACAGTTGGCAGATTAAAAGGCTTGCAAGAGAAGCAGTAAGAGGAGGAAGGGAAAAGAGAAGGAACAAAGAAGGACAGGAAGGAGGTTCAGATAAAGGAGAAAAGTAGTGGAGAGAGAAGGAAGGAAGGAGAGAAGGAGGGATATAAAATATAGGAGGGAACTTATAGCCATGAAGTGGTGTTACTGAACTCCCCCTGAGCAAAGTTCCACTTCTTTAAAACTTAGGGGGGGTCTTCCAGTTGTGCCCAAAAACCCCAATGAAAATAAATGCTCTAAAAGTTACAAACAATTAGACACATTTTTATTGGATTTCTTTGGCTAGAAGTGGGACAGTATCTGTCCTGACAAAGTAAGGAAACTTTTCCTTCTGCTCATCCACAAAAAATATCTTTTTCATCAGCAAAGAGAGAGGACTCCAAATACATTGAGCTACATGTGGTGATTAGCTATGGAATGAGAAAGTAAGCAGAGAAGAATGAGAAAATTTAGCTCAGGTCACAGAAGAATTTTCAGCTTTTTTTCTTTTGCTGGGCCTTCTCAGCCTACAGCTTAACCAATAGAGCAGGCTACAGTTAACATGTGTAATAACTGCTACTGAAGAAAGTGGTATGTATTATTAAAAATAGTGTCAGAACACAGGAAAAAATACTGAGAATATAAAAGCAGAAGTAGAGGGTAATCTTTAATTTTAGGATAAGGGGGAACTAGAATACAGGGCATGCCTATTGTCACAACTGAAGAGGTTTCAAAAGGCATAAAAAAAAGATTCAAATACAAAAAATTCAAATCAGACAAAGATGTAAGTAGTTAGTTGGCTTTGCCTCACCTGTGTTTGGGTGTCTAAAGTAACCCATTTGACCTGAGCTAGTGAGGCAAAGTCCCCATTGGAAGGAAGCAGATGTTTCAAAGCAACAATTCATCTGAACCCTACCTGCCTTAGGTTAAGAGGAGGTGTCCTTTCAGGCTGTCTGGTTTTTTTCTCTGAGTGTAAGGTCGACCTTCTGCTGGCTGCTCAAACTTTGGTGACGTTTCTATTTGCTCAGGTTAGAGCAATACTTGGCAACCCAGGATATGCACTGTCACCACGGAAAGCATCAATACCCTGTTGGGATGAGGAAGACTTTTGCATTGGGTCTGGGAGGACTGTTGTGAGTGAGCCCCAGCCAACACCTGAACACCCACACAACCACTCACTTACCCCCCTCTCACATGAAACAGGGAATAAACAATATCTGTGTAGGTATTGGCACTTGGCCAAGAGAAATCCACCTCATGAAGTGGGACTGACCAACATTATGTGTTAGTCAGTCTGGTACTAAAATCCTTTATTTCACCTACTTGTCAGGAGGACTTTGTATGTTGATCAACCTGTTGAATTGAAAGATAGCTAAATAATTGTTCACAAACCTTGCAAGCTATAAAAATAATCTGAAATACTGCTATCATTAAAAATATTTTGCATTATATGTTTCTTCCATCAAGAAACAGAATTAATCTCAATGATGGCTCTTTCCCATGGACTTGTTAATACTGAGAAATCTTTACAGAACCAAGCATCAGGGTTTGTGAAATATAGATGTCATATTTTTAGTGGCATCATTTTGCCTGAGCTAACATACTTGGCCAGAAAGTAAAATTAAATTCCACATTCCCTGATACTGACAAGGAAGTAAGAGAAACAAAAATTCTGATTTACTTGCACACACATGAACAAAAAAAAAAAAAAGTTTGCTGTGTTTGGTTGTCTAAAGACTTTCACTGTTCCACTTAACTTCTTTGGTGATTTCAATTGCAATAGATTCTGCAGTTTGTCTCCCTCTAGTGGATCACCCCTTTTGTGTGTCGGCAGAGACTTTATTTTCAATTTTTAATTTTTCCATCACTGGTATTGTGTGGCTATAATATTATTATAATAATTGAATAAGCTATACACAGCAATTACTCTATTTCATTCCTGATGACTGCATCATTTAAATTTCTATTTGTTCCTATTGCCCTAGGTATCAGCTGTCTGGGCTACTATTCATTCAAAGTACTCTCAATCCTCTTCTCATCTGGAAAAAATACAATTATACTGTATTGCTTTTTGGTCATTCTTCTGTCTTCTAGATGAGTTCAGGGACTGGATCAGTAGAGGCCTATGTAAAGTAGCCTTTTAAATGCTGTAAATTAGGGCCTGATGAAACAAAATAAAACCAGGCACAGTTAAATCATGTCACAAATATGGAATGCCTTGCCTAAGCCTCCAGCAAGTATCATCTTTCAG
Organism: Polioptila caerulea; assembly: GCA_013397295.1. Classification (NCBI taxonomy): domain Eukaryota; kingdom Metazoa; phylum Chordata; class Aves; order Passeriformes; family Certhiidae; genus Polioptila; species Polioptila caerulea. Next base: position 415,182 of record VYXF01009217.1, on the reverse strand, counting down.
CAACATAGATATATTCTATTGCTTGATGAATATAAGACAATGTGGCCCAGTCTTATTTTTCAAAGGATCCATATATAATTTGGGGAAGAATATATTTAAATATAACAGACATAGAATCTGTCTTGGGCTTATTTATATCATCTGCATTATGATCTTAGTGTTTCTGTGGTGGATCAGAGCCCTTCTGAGTATAATATCTATAAACCATAGCCAAAAGGCTTATTTTCTGCCTCAAAGACCTTACACTACAAAAGATAAGGCAGCCAGAAAAATGGACTTGACAAAGAGAAGGTGGGAATGGAAGAAGAAAATAAGATCTGATAGTTGAACTGTTGCTGAATATTATTAGTGTTAGCACAGGCTGCCAAATATATTTTTGACAACTGTATTTTATAGGCTAAGGAAAGGTTTCAGGTTTACAAACACAGATCTGAAGAAGGAAAATCTCATGACCACTGGTCTGGAGACAGTTTGGAGTGTCTGGAGGGGCACAACTCTTCCAGAGTAGAAGTTTTTTCCTGTGAATACATCCAAATTATACTGTTTATTTTCTATTCCTTTTGTGCTCATCCCAGATAGCACTGCTGTTCAAGTAGGACATAAGATAGATTCCTGTAATTAAGCAATTAGCTGCACAATTAAATCTGAAGTTAGATAGTGGTGTGAGCTGCACTTCCGAACTACTTGTGAAGTTACACCCAAGTTTATTCGTTCCCTGTTCACTGGACTCCCACCTTCCCTTCTTAAAGTTCCTCCTCATACTTACGGGAATAGTAATTAAGAATAGCAAAAAATCTCATGTCCAGTTCCTGCATACTGAGATACTAAGCCACCACACTTTTATTTGGGCCCGTTCCCTCACACGGTAGTGAACTGATTCATCTTGCACCAGCTTAGAGACCTCATACCCATTCCCACTCCTCTTTTTATGTCTGCTTGGGAAGGGATTTCAGGGGTTGATCTAGATTGAAAAATGGTCTAAGAGGGCATTAGTACCTTCCCTTCCTCACCTACTGTACTCTCTGCTTCCATAGTACACAACATAGTAGTAATTAGATTGTCAGCCACTGTTTGTGCAATAGAAAACACAGCCAAAGTGCTCTCAAGTTTGCTCTCAAGTTTTAACAAAAAAAATCCTCTCTGCTGTGAACTTGTGCAATTGTTCTCCTTGGACCGATTCTGCTAACGCCTACCCACTTGAATAACTGTATTCATTCTTTGAAATCAAAGTATGACTGACTAGTTGCATGCAAACTGGCTTAAGCCCTTAAATTCTGAGCTTTTGAAGACAAAACTGCCTCTGACATGCTTTGTGCTGCTCTTGAACTACTTCAGCACACTACAAAGCAAGGAAATAAAAGTAGAAATGGAGGCAAGGCTTTTGAGATGTCCTTAAACTGACCTTCAGAAGGAACCAACAATGAACACTGAGAGAAAATTTGTCAATGAAGAGGAATATTGTCCCACGTGTAAACAAAATCTCCACAATCCTATTTAAGCATTCTTAGAACATTAATCCATTTAAGATATTAGGACAGAAAAAGACCATTGCTGAGGACAGCAAGTGAAAGTTGAGATGGGTTGGGTTACTCTGTCCAACTCAGACAGACATCATATTTCAGTTCTGAAAATACATTCAGAGGAATTTGATGTTTTTTCTTATTTGAGAGGCTCCATTGTGGACTTTAAAAGTGTTTATTTTACCATACAGATACTTGTAAAGGAAAAATCCACCTCCTAATGTATGAGCTAACCAGGTACAGGTAGTTTAATTCCTCATAATTACCATTTTCATGTTTCTTTCACTTGTCATAAAATTGAATCTTCCCAGACAGACTGACAAAATTATATAGCTAGCGACAGTACATCAAAGAGAACAAGTGAAAGTAAGTTTCATACTCACACACACTGAAATTCTGGTTGACCTAAAAAGAAAGAGGTTTTTGTATCTCCTGCATCTTCTTTTTGGAATTTATGCTTGGTTCGTGCAGTTAATGTCTCTAATTTTCAATTTGAACTGTTTAATCTGAACGTAATGGAAAAGTAGAACAAAGAGACAAAGAAATAACCAGATTGTTAAAGGTCTGTCTTTGCCTATTGTATAAAAGATAGTCCTGCTGTGTTAAAAACATTAAGAGAATCTTAGTGAAGTTGGAGTTTCCCTGGAGGACCTGTGTTAAATAGTCTTGTCCTAGGAAAGTAAAGATCGTACTTCACTTTCTAGACTTTGAGAGATGAATGACAAACATTTTCAAGGTCTTTTCTTTTAGAAAGAAAATCCTATCATGGCCTCATGACAGCTAGTTTGGCTTTTTTTTTTTTTTTTAATTTCTTACAAATTTTTAGGCCATTCTTTAAAAACAGATTTAATCAATTTTCAGCTTAAAATTCCCAGAAAAAAGTAATCTCATTCATTCTAATTTATATTAAACACAAGAGACTATATTAATACAACTCTGTGGGATTTCAAATCTCAGACCAGGTCATTTAGAGCTATCTTAAATCTGCATTTTTGTACATGTATAGCCTGTGAAGGTTTTCATTCTGTGTTCATGTAATGCTAATGCAGTCATGACATTCACACAGATGACAGCACAGAAGGCACAGTTTCGTGTATTTTATTTACATTGACAAGGTCAAGGGGTCAGGCTGCTGACTGTGAACTCTCCTGTTAGATGGACCCAGAACATATGCCAGCAAGGAATTCACTGGCAGCCCCCTTAAGCAAGGACTTGGATATTAATGTCTAAATTCAACAGCTGGGTGCTCACCTCAGCTTTCATTCTGGAGTAAATATTTCATTGTGTGCCACTCATAGCTCTGCCCTGTGGCCAGGCTTGTGTTGTGGCTTGTCATGTGTTGACAATTTTACATAAAAGTAATGCCTACAGAGAGTTCAAAAGTTCAGGAATAAGGCAATAAGTATTTTCACCTTTTGGGAATATGTAAACCCCATAAAAGGCCTCAGGCCCTACTGCACTCATGTTGTAAGTTCTGCAGCTAGGGTATGATAAAGCTATAGTCACTAACTGCAAACATGAGCTTGAGAGATTGCCTCACAGTTTATTGAAACTTAACCTTTGTGATACATGGAATTAGCCTGTGCTTCGCAGGGATGACATTGAATCATAGGGGACACACAATTTTCCTCTCTTCAGGAAATCTGGCATTTTACTGATGATGTTGGGTCAATGGCACATGCCACCAGTGACTCTTTGGTGGTTATTCTGTGCAATCTTCTGTACACAGCAAAAGGCAGTCCATCGAGACATAATTATTAGGAAAAGCCAAGCTGTTTATGACTTAAGGAAAAAGTAAACCTACCATTCCAATATGAAAAGGGATAAAGTTTTCAGGTAATCATTGATCAGATTTTGCTTAGTTCTTAAAGTATTAACAGCTCTACTAACATTTTGTGGCTGTGGGCCGCATCTGGAAAAGCTTTAGAATATAGGCACATAAGACTGGGATGGAACTAGAGTATTTTACCCAGATATTATCTCTCCGTTCTACTAACCAGCTTTCTGTACATTTTCATAACACTCCAGTTATAAAGTCAAACACAAAATACAAACCAGTGAAGTTTACTTGGCAGGTATTTTACACCAGGTGGGTAAAGAGGATACCAGATTTGTTTTAGAGCATCATGACAGCCATGAAGGACACAGGAGGGACACCAGTGCCAGTGAGCATATGCGTGATGCAAATGCAGATAAAGCAAGTAAAACACAAGTGAGCTGATACCCCACACTGATGGGATTAATGTGTATCAGAAATAGTGTGGCCAGCAGGAGCAGGGCAGTGATTGTCCCTTGTACTTGGCACTGGTGAGGCTGCATCTTGAATCCTGCTCAGCTTTGGGTATCTCACTATAAGAAGGACACAGAAGTGCTGGAGTATGTCCAGAGAAGGGCTGGTGAAGGGTCTGGAGCACATGTCTTTAGAGGAGCAGCTGAGGAATATGGGGTTGTTCAGTCCAGAGAAAATGAAGCTCAGGAGAGACCTTATTGCTCTCTACAACTGCCTGAGAGGGGGCCATAGCCAGATGGGGGTTGGACTCTTCTCCTAAATAACCAGCGATAGGACGAGAGGAAATAGCCTCAGGTTGTGCCAGAGGAGTTTTAGTTTGAATATTAGAAAAAAATTCTTCCAGAGAGAGCAAGATGTCCACAGATGTAGAGGTATTTAAAACACATGTTGGTGTGGTGCTTAGGGACATGGTTTAATGCTAGACTTGGCAGTGTTGGGTTAACAGATTGACTCAATCTAAAAGTCTTTCCCAAGTGAAATAATGCTAGAATTCTAAAACACATGCCTGAGTTCCTTAGATTGTAGTAGCCACTATCCAGGTACTGACCTCTTTGGGAGGCGGGACAGCAGCAGGATCTTGATGTGTGAGTTCCTTGTCTCTCTCTACTTGAAGAGCTCATTGTCTTTGCTGAAGTGCTAATACATGAAGTGTTAGCACTATGCTAGGTATTCTCTAAATCCATTAGCTCATACATGAGCATTGTGAATGCATGTTAGGCTTTAACAATCTATGAATATCTGTGAAGCCAATGAAATCCCAGTGTCTGGTCATCTTACTATTCTGAAAGAAAATTTTGTATCAATAGCAACAAGAACTATATAGTTATATTTTACACATATTGTTATATTTCAACAATGTTGTTATATTTAACATAACAATACCATTTTGGTATTTAATTCCTGTACATTTGACTTCATGCAGTTCTGAAATGACTAAACTACTGCATTAGTTTACAGAAGCATTTTTAGTTTTTCTAGAATTAAAAGAAATAAAAATTACAGAAATAAAATAAAAACAACCCTCCTGCGTCAAAGCCCAAGCAATGCATCATCAGAAGAGCTGAGATGCCTACTGCTTGGACAAACAGCATTAGTGAACCAGTTCAGTACATTTTCAGTGGATTCCACAACTATTTTTGTCAGCAGAAGAATACTAGGGGTTCCAGTGGTGCTCAGGAGATGTAAAACATAGTGGTCATGGTCCTTTCAGCCTCTGTCTTATTATTAACCCTCATTACTATTGAAAAACACCTGAAAGACAATTCAGTCATTGGTCACAGCCAGCACAGCTTCATGAGAGGAAAGTCCCATTTATCAGATTTAATTTCCTTTTATGACAAGGTAACTCACCTCATAGATCAAGGAAAACCAGTTGATGTAATATTTTTGGATTTCAGTAAAGATTTTAATACTGTCTCTCACAGGATCCCGCTGGATAAAACGTCCAGCTCACAGCTGAATAAACACATCATGCAATGAGTGTGCAACTGGCTCACAGATTGGGCACAAGGGGTTGTAGTAAACAGGGTGACATCAGAGTGGTGACCTGTCCCTACTGGGGTTCCACAGGGCTCCATCCTTGGCCCTGTGCTCTTCAACATCTTTACAAATGACTTGGCAGCAGGGCTGGAAGGGATACTAAGCAAGTTCTCAGATGATACAAAACTGGGAAGAGCTGCAGACTCCCTTGAGGGCAGGGAGGCCCTGCAGAGAGACCCAGACAAATCAGAGGGCTGGGCAATCACCAACCATGTGAAGTTCAACAAGGGCAAGTGCTGGATTCTGCCCTTGGGATGGGGCAACACTGCATGTACAGACAGACCAGGGAATGAGAGGCTGGAGAGCAGTGCCATGGAAAGGGACCTGGGGGTCCTGGTGTATGGCAAGTTGAACATGAGCCAGCAGTGCCCTGGCAGTCAGGAGGGCCAACCTTGTCCTGGGGGCATCAGGCACAGCATGGCCAGCTGGGCAAGGGAGGGGATTGTCCTGCCCTGCTCTGAGCTAGGGCAGCCTCACCTCGAGTGCTGGGGGCAGCTTTGGGTGACACAATATCAACAAGACATTAAACTGTTAGAGAGTGTCCAAAGGAGGGCAACAATGATGGTGAGGGGCCTTGAGAGGAAGATGTACCAGGAGCAGCTGAGGTCCCTTAATCTGCTTAGCTTGGAGGAGACTGAGGGGAGACCTCAGTGCAGTTACAGCTTCCTCATGAGGGGAAGAGGAGGGGCAGGCACTGATCTCTTCTCTGTGACAGCGACAGGACCCCAGGGAATGGCCTGAAGCTGTGTCAGGGGAGGTTTAGGTTGGATATCAGGAAAAGGTTCTTCACCCAGAGGGTGGTTGGGCACTGGAACAACAGGCTCCCCAGGGAAATGATCCCAGCCTGACAGAGTTCAAGAAGAGTTTGGAAAACCCTCTCAGGCACATAACATGACACCTGGGGATGTCCTGTGCAGGGCAGGTAGTTGGACTTGATGATCCTTGAGGGTCCTTTCCAACTTAGCTTATTTTGTGATTCTGTGATAACTTTTTACTCTCACCCAACACACATGCAATGTTTTCATGCTCCCTAGCCCCCTTCCCCTTCAGGCTCCTTGTGCTTAATTCACCATTTTCTTACCATCCCTTTCAGCTTGGCTCCTTATCCCTCTGCCCTGAAGAAGCACAGAAAGTACATCACAGAATGTCTTTGCAGCACTCTCTGGCCATGAAGGAGAAATAAGAGGGGGAAGTCTGGTTTAACCAGTGCATAAATATATATTCATATATTTATGAATATATAAACATATAAACAGAGTATGTTGACCTACCTGTTAAACTATTACATATTTCCCCAGTTTTCAGAAGCTCATGATTCACACGTATGAAAAAAAGGGTGTCATCAAGAAGCATCTTTCTGAAACCAGAATTACTCTTTTAGCAGAACTCTACTCCTTGATCTAAAGCTCATGTATGGTGAAGTACGTAATTTTAGAACTGTTTTCATGTGGGTAAAACCAGATGCAGATTTATCAAGCAGGACAAACGTTTTAATCTTTATTCTCCCCTCTACTCTCCAGTAACACCAGGGAAAGCAGCAAGCATTTCCTTCATATGATGTGGCTGCTCAGCCATGCAGCCTTCCCAGTCACATAGGGCTTAGAGCTGCTCCTGAGTAAAATATTCTCTTTTCTTTTTTGAAAAGTGGCTATGCTATTTTTGTTCAAGTTTTCAAGAGAAGTGTTCTGCCTGCGGCAGAAATGCAGCATGAGAAATTTCTGCCCAAATTATTAAAGAATGGTGGAGTAACAAACTACTGAAAACAGATGGAGTTTGGCATAAGAAATTACAGATGCCATCACTCATGGCCTTTATACTCTCTAAGCATTTATACCGTAACACATATTCAAATGTGCACTACTACTCAGCAGAGTTCTCATTTCTCTTACCTTCTGTGTTCCTTAAAAAAAACCCAAACAAACCAGGCTTTCTGGCTGTAATACTGATCTTCAAGAAATGTACTTCCAAGTAGCTAGAGGCTATTAGGTCAACCTTCCACTCAACAATCAGGTGGCAAGAACCTCCTTACCTCAATGTCATTATTCTTACAAAAATCAATAATGACTTAATCTTTATTCGCCGTTTTAGTTCAGTGTAACAGTGCAAACAGCACAGAAAAACTCAGAGACAGAGGGGTCTGAACAGATACCAAGAAAGCTAATGGAGTGGATTTTAATGGAGTGGGTTTCAATTTCTTGAAAGAAGTTGCCATACAAACAGATAGCAAAAATCTTTCAATCCTTAACTAAATAGGTAGCAATTATACATTCTGGGGTGGGAAATCTATCAGAAACACCATTTGTAGAATGAATAATAGCGCTGATGCTTCTATTCTAAGAGTGCAAAGAAAAGAGGTGGATAGTCTAATAACCATTAGATACAGAGAAAGACATAATGAATGAAAGCCAGTTTAGCAAGAACTAGGAGATAAGACACTTTACATTAGAACCTTCATATCTCGTTGGTGGGTCCATTTCTTCTTCTTTGATATCAACTTGGATTAAACTAAGGGACAAATTTAGGACTCAAGTCAACAAAGAAACAGCTGTGCATTTCCATTTTTATTTGATTTATATTGTTACAAATCCATTTCATACAAGAGAAGCACCTTCTGGTGTAATCAAAGACTAACTATAGTGAATTAGTGGCTCCATGGAAATAATAGTTATATTTGTTCAAAACTGATACACAACAGAAGAAAATGAGTCTGGCTCTCCCTACATCTACTATCTAAAGCAAGACATCAGTGGCTACAGCTAATTTGGGAGAACAACTCTAAGTTTTAATCTAAGGAAACTAATTTTGCTTAACTGAAAAGAAATTATACAGAAGTATCCTCTTGATCTCAGGAAAATTAATGGTAAGCCAGGCCTGCATCAATGGCTTGACTTTCTCTGCTAGTATCACCAGATGGAACCCACACCGCTAGGGAATTGTATGAATTGTAAGGGACTTCTCTTTTTTGTTTCTTTACATTTTCTGGACATAGTTTCAAAGGAGTTTAATGTTAGACCTACCCTCTAGACAAAGCTTTAACAGTAAATGAAGACTGACTTACTCTTATTACTGCAGTCCAGCCAGACCATTTCAGTAAAATTCAGGCCTCAGTGCATTCAGTGGGAGATTTCCTATGAAGTTCAGATGCAGCCAGGATTTCATCTCAGCTTCTCTGTCCTTGTGTAGGAGAGTTGACTACAACTAGGCAGAGATGATGCATTGTTCTTTATAGTCTGCACCTGTGTCTAATTTAGTCTTGCAGCTAGAGCTACACAGCAAAGTACTTGACAGCTACTAGAGAGAATAGTCTGGAAACTGTCAACTCAGAGGGATGCTTTTAGAGCTCTCACTCTTTGGAGTAAGTTCTTTTCTGTTTAATCAAAGGAAAAGTATTTTTGTTAAGAAACTTGACATTCCAAATAAGAGTGCTGTTAAGTCAGGGAATGAAAATATGAAATTGCTGTTTGTTACCAGTGCTGTAAATCTTGCTGAAAGCCTTCACAAACACACCAGATGCAGCCTGCTAAATCCTTCCACTTCATGACAGCGCCGAACCAATGACAGAATCACGCTTTCCACAGAGAGGATTGAGCAAGTAACAGATATGTAAAGCCTGTATGCATCGCTCACGATTAGCAAGTGAGGCGGACTCAAGCAATAATTTAATATTGTACAGCCAGATAAAATTTCACACAAGAAAAAGCTTGATTCTATACATTCACACTATTACACTAAATTTTGAGCGCCGTCAGGACAGAGTGCTTAGCCTAAAAGCAGTGCAACATTCAAGTTGTGCATCTAAGTGTTTGTGTATACATGCAACAAAATTACCATATCATAATTATGCACAGAGATAACAATGTTTCCATTATATCTTTCACAGCAACAGTTTGAAAATCAGTAAGTATAGTTTTCTCTTGCTGCAGATGGAAAGTTGGAGGCTGAACTCCAGGCTGAATTTGAAGTTTTGGAAAAGTTGATTAATTCAGAATTTTAAGACAATGCTTTAAAAAGCAAAACATTTTATAGATGCATGACTCAGAAAGGGCTGAAATTTAAAGCATTCAGCTTGACAGGTGCATATATATACACACACACAGAGGTAAAAGGAGACTTTGTACATTCACAGTGTGAAATTACTGTGAAAACACCGTGAAACTGTACAAAACTGAAATGTCTCCTTATTTTCAGCATAGCATAAACATACTCAACATTCAGGTGATGCATTTAATTGCCTGCATATCTGTTGCTATTTATTATTTTTTATTTAGCTATGACAAAGATGAAAAATGTAGTCTTCTAATTTACTATCCCAGATTGCTAAGACATATTCATAAACCATTCCATTGTTATTTTGCCTCACTGGCCTTCTAGTCTATTCCAGCAGACCTTCTTGTTATTTAGCCTATCTTTAGCCTCCAGCATTTGTGATCTTCAGCTCACAAGAAATTAGGGCAATATCCATAAAAGGATGTTTCAATTTAGTTTATCCTGCCTCAGACCCAGAAAACAGGTTCACAGACCTATATTAGGTACTAAGAATAGAAACGACACCTAACCAACACCCTGGCCAACAGGAAATGCTGAAGATCGTGAAATTTCACCTCTCGGAAGTGTTTAACGCACTAAACTGCAGAAACGAGGACGAGACCAATATTCCTAGTTCATAATATCTTATGGGGGCTCAGAAGTCTAGGCTGCCTTTGTTTAAACTTAGCTCCCATTTTAATGACTTTCCTTTGGGATAATTGTTCAGTGCTGGAAAAATGCAGGAAATGGGAGGTTTATGGGAGCAAAATCCCCCCGGCTGAGACAGCCAAAATTTGAAGTACAGATGATAAAGGTGGTGGCTTCACTCTGGCTTCTGCTTCCACAAAGGTCCCTCACCGTCTTTCCTACTGGCGCTGAGATCCAATTCTCAACTGGATTTTCCTTGGACTTACGCTTAATAATCGTGAAAGCTTCAGCCTTCCACAAATTATTCTAAAATTTACCCCTGAGCTTTTACATAAATCCAAGAGCATTACCTTTAGCTGGAATAAGCCAGTTTTGAGGCCTATTTCTGCAACGTGACCTTTTACCAAAAAATCTCACATCTAAGCCAAACGTCACTCCGGAGTAACTCAAATTCCTCCCGAATTAGGGAACGCCGGGATCCCGAGAACGCAGGCGAGGGGCGGCGCTGGGGCAGGCGGCCCGTGAGAGATCACAGGTAGGGAATACCTTCGGCGCACGAATCCGCCTCAGCGCCTGCCTCTCCGGGCTCTCTCAAACGTTTCCAGCCGTGGTGTTCAGCCCCCTCATATGAAAAGAAAACACTCTGTGCTCGTAGCTGAATCCCCCCCAC
>VYXF01009217.1:371874-404475 GCA_013397295.1 Polioptila caerulea | reverse complement strand
CCCCCCGAGGGGCCGCCCCGGGCCGTGAGGCCGCTCCGGCAGCTCCCCGCACCCGGCGGCGCCGGCCCGCGCCCGCCCGGCCCCGGTTTCCGGCGGGACTTTGTGCGGCTGCGCTTCCCTTCCCCCGCTCTCGGCCGGGCCGGGCGGTCGGTCCCGGTCTCGGTGCCCTGGCTGTGCCCGTCTCCCCGCCGTCTCCCCGCCGTCTCCATGCCGTCGCGGGTGCTGTGCCTGGGCGGCGGGGCCGGGGGTCCCGCTGCGCGCAGGGTCCGCCTGCTCCTGCGGCAGGTGGTGGGCGGCGGCGCGGCCGCGGCGCGGTACGGCCGCTCCGAGGTCAGGGCGCTGCACAGCTCAGGTAACCCACCCCGGCCCCCGGGTGTCTCGGCCCCCGCAGCCTCCCCCGGCTGCCCCCGGGCCGTGGGGAGGCCGGCAGCCAGGTACCACCTTGCGGGCTTCGGGCTTGTCCAGGCTGCGCTGCCGCCCCTGGGTCTCATGCTCGTGAGTGCGGGTGGTCCGGAGAAGGGCAGAGGAGCTGGCGAAAGCCCTGGAGTGCAGGTGCCAGGAGGAGCGTCCGAGGGCGACGGGTGTGTTCATCCTGGAGAAAAGGAGGCTCAGGAGGGACCTTATCGCTCTCTATATATACCCTCCTGAAAGGAGGGTATAGCCAGGCGGGGGTCGGTAAGGATAAGAGGACGTAGCCTCAAGCTGCGCCAGGGGTGACTTAGGTTGGGCTTAAAGAAGGATTTCTAAACAGGAAGGGCAAGTAAGTATTGTTGTGGTCTTCCCAGGGACGTGGTGGAGTCACCATCCCTGGAGGCGTTTAAGGAACTTCACGGTGCACTTGGTGCCATGGTCTGGTTGACATGGTGGCGTTTGGTCATGGTTTGGGCTCGATGATCTCAGAGGCCCATTCCAACCTGGCTTGAGGGGAAAGGGCAGAGTTCAGTCGCACAGAGCTTACTGTGGCTCCGGATAGCTGCCGGTCCAAGTGCTTCGGCCGCAGCGAAGCGAGGGGCAGCCCTGCGTGCAGCTCGCACGGCGAGAAGCGGCGAGCTCTGCGGGGCGCCCGTCGCGTCTCGCCGCGCCTTCTGTTCCTGCATCTCCCGGCTCCTCTGTCGGCTGGGACACAGCCTCGCTGCGTGTGGCGGGGGCTGCTGCGCGTCCGAGTCCGCCGGCAGCATGTGGTAATGAGATAGAGAGCTGACCTTGAGCCTGCAGATGCCGTGAAGGATGACCTGAACTGCCCTGGGATATCCTCTGGTGACCTTTGAGGCAGGAGATGGGCCCGTGCAGAGTAGAAGTGGTGTCTGGAAAGGGTGACATATGCCTGTGGAAACTGACACTCCTCAGGATGAATGCCAAAGGCAACTAAGCCCCTAAGTACGGAGTGAGTGATGAGTAGTGATCTGCAAGTGATTCTGATGGGGGAGTACTTGCTCAAGCTCTTAATTACACCCCTTTAATCCCATTTCTCTCCATCTGAATATTTTTTAATGTTTGTTAGTTTACCAGTTCGTTTCTTTGTTTAGTTTCTGAAAAGTTACTCAAGAAGGAAGTCTTTGAGGAATTGATAGCCATAAAATTCCTTCAAGAATTTGTGAATAGATAAGATTTTATTTGTGAAAAGTACTATAAAAAGACTAAAGTTGTTTAGCAACAAACATATTAGGGTAAAAGAAAACAAGTTAATGATGAAGTAAAGTAAAACAAACACGTGAAGCACTTTTCACTTTTGTTGGGATGAGTAACCTTAAGAACAAAAAGAAATTTAGCAGTGTAAAATGGTAGCAAATACAGCATTGCTAAAAATATTTCATTACTTTAAATGTGCTATGGAATGCAATTGAGTTTAACTCAGTGATATTTGTGGATATGCTCTGTACATATGAATAGTAGGAGTATTCCCAGTTACAATTAATGATGGTAGGAGTTTTGGTAGAAAGATTTAAGTGTCAAAGCTCTAGAGAATCTTGTAGATAATATTAGGGATATTTGCCCTTATGACACCTGAGACATCTCATTCTTATAGTGCTTCCTGTTTTTCTGTGAATTTAGGACCTTGATATCAAGAATACTGGTGGGTTTTTTTCCTGTTTTGTTTTGTGGGTGTTTTTAAAATTAGTTTTTAAAATGCTTGTAAGTCCTCTTGCAGACCTAGCATTTCTTTGAGGATACTGAAGTTAGAAAGGATGATCTGAAATTTTTTTTGTGCCATATGTGTTTTTGCTTTTTCTGTGCAACTGCTGTAATTCCAGTTCTTGTTGTGAGCGGTATTGAGGTTGCATGTCTCTTCCATAAATAAACAAAATGTGTCCTTAAAGGCTGGAAGCTGTTAAGAGTCAACTAAACAGCGAATTGCTGTGTACACAGTAATTTGGATGTGACATCCCTGCCAGGTCGGATTTGCTGTCTGTCCTGGTACCTTTTGAGTGTTAAGGGAGGAAATGTTCCCTGATGTGCTGTTACGTGTGAAGAAGCCATTTTCTTAGCTTTCAGCTCCATCTTTGCAAAGTGAACGTGGTTCACTGGGGGCTGTGGAGAATCGCTAAAGCTATCAAGTGGTAAAGCTTAAGAGAAATCTCAAAGTGAAAGAGACTGCATGGCAAAAGGGTAATGGGAATATCTCGGAAGGGTTTGGGGTTGCACAGCTTAGTTAATGAAACAATTTATAGTTGCAAATGTTAGGAAACAATTTATAGTTGCAAATGTTGTAGAAAGCTGACTGTCAGAATAATTTTTAATGCAGGTTTCATGTTTCCTTCTAAAAGACTAAAAGGTATAAATTTTTTTGTAGACTGTAGAGTTACTTGTGATGAATTAGTTTAAATGCCCTATGAGCTGAATAAAGTGTAGTTCTATGTAACTGAGTTCACTGTTATTTCATTATTTTAATCCATACGTAATATGAAGATTTTTAAAAAGCTGACAGAATACACAATATTGGAGTTGCTTTAAGGGGTTAGAGAGAACAAATGCTGAATTTGATGTAAACTGAAGAGCTGGAAAAATAAAAACCATTGCCAGTCAGATAGTACAAGCAAAGGAAGGTCTCTCATGTGCTTTGCTGCTCATTGTACATAAAATAACTTACGCTTTGTTACTTGTGTAGACCAAACCATATACTAGCTGCATTCACTGTTTTCTGCAGCTCTACCTCTCCAGGTTCACTTCTTCTGCTTTCCTTATATGAAATTTTTGGTCAATTCCAGTTCCTAATCAAAAAGTGTTTAAAGCCTAGAAGTTCTCAGTAGTACATACAAGTGGATCTGCTGAGTCAAACCCCATCACTTGTAAAAATTGCATCACCCTTCAGAATCCTGTAACATTCATCATCAGTGTACAGGATCTAAATGATTGTGCTAAAAATCGATTATCTGAAAGAAGACTATGAGTTCAACTGTGTGTTTATTAGTGGGGTTTTTTCCCAGGATTATCATTGTCCAAAGACTAAAGAACTGGTTGATGATGGGTGTAAATGACTTCTGGCACATTGCCTTTTCCAGTTTTACCTGTGTCATTATCTTTGTTGACAACCACCTGTTTACAGCTGTGTTCTGACTATTTCTTTTCGCTGGCAAAACCTATTTATAAAGAGACTTCATTCTTTCTTCTTTCTCATGGCATTCCTATAATTGTTCATTGCCTCTGTAGTTGTACTTAGGGGGCTGCATTGTGGTGACTGAAATGATTCCAGGGATTTGATTTATGGTGAGCCTTGTGTACAGTTGTTGCGTCAGCACAGCTCAGAAGGCAGCAAATGGAGATGGGAATTTCCAAAGCCAGTTGTCTGAAAGGTTGCAGAGTTATGCCTGAGTTATTTCAAATTATTCTAACATTTAGAAAAGAAAAGGTTCATGGTAAAAAAAATACTATATTTTATTAGACTTGCTGATGTAGCTGGAACAAAGGTCCAGCTTTCTCAGGTCAACTTCTGTAGGGCTTCACTTTTGGCATATGACTGGATTCCAGTAAATAGTTTCTGAAAACTATTTTTAAAAATTTAATTTTTTCTGTTAAACAGCTGTTACTGACCTGATAGTGTTGATGTGTTCTACATGTTGTGCCCAGCTTAATGCATAAGATTGAAGTTGTAGCTGTTTGGCATACTCAGGGACTCAGGATAGTTGTAGGCAACGCCACAGCTAATTTTAAAGCTGTTTTTTCAATTTTGGATAGCTTTTCAGTAAATGTGAAATTTGAAAAACATTTCTGTTGATTTTCAGTTGTAGATTCTTTTTGGTTGAAGTACATTTTTGAAATTATACTACTGTCCTTGTTATCTAAGGTCAGTTTAGAATAGATAGTCTTTTTTCTCCACTGAGCAAAATGTACTTCAGAGATCTTTGTACAGTTTTAAAACACTGAGCTAATTTTTCACAAAAGTAGCACTGGCTACAGAAGATTTGAAAGGGAGTGCTGGCGATGCTGTGGGCATCTGTTACCGTGTGACTAAGAGGAGCTGGTGGATATCACTTTCTACAGACAGCTAGCAGTAACCTCCCACTCATGAGCTTTCATGCTCACTGGGGATTTCAGCCATGCAGATATCAGCTATGAGGGCAATCTGGCATTGTGCATGCACTCTTGGTATTTCCTAGGCTGTGTTGGTAAAAATTTTGTAACTCAGGTGCCAGAGTCAGGGTTAACTCTTCACTTTGTCAGCTGTGTTCAAGGAGGGAAGAGCTGTGACCAGTTTGATCACAGGTGGCAGCCTGGATCTCAGTGACTGGAACATCAATGAGTTAGACATCTGGAGGGAGACTGGGAAGGTGAGCAGCAGAATAAGGATCATGGACTTGGGAACTGCAAGCTTTCACTTATTCAGGAGGTTGGTAGGTAGAGTCCTTTGGATGACAACCATGAAGATGGAAGGTGCACAGGAGAGCTCAAAAATTTTTAAGGAAAACTTAATGGCATCTCAGGAGTGAACCATTCAGCAGTAGCAGGAGGCCTGTTTGACTAAGCAGGGAACTTCTCAATGACCTAAAACACAAAAGGGGAACATGCAAAAGTGCAAGTAAGGACAGACAACAGGAGTGTAAAAATGCAATTTAGTAGGTAGGGACAAAATCCCTACCGTCTTGCCAGAGTACAGACATTTAGTCGAGAAGGACCCTTATGAACATGAGAACTGGGACAACAGAGACCTTGGAAAGTTTAAGAAGTATGAAGATGTGCTAGTGGACTGAAGTGTTGCTGGGAAGAGACTGGCTGAGTAACAGCTTTGGTGAAAAGGCTGTGGGATTGCAGTGATGTCTGGTTGAAAACAGCAGGGGAAGAGGCTGGCTAGAGTGGCTGTGGAACATCCGTCCTTGAAGGTTTTTGAGATTCAGTCAGACAGAGCCACAGCTCATCAGATCTCATCTTGATGGTAAACTGATGTTGAGGTTCAAGATGACCAGTGTTTCTGCAGTGTTTTGGTATTTGATGAAATGGGCAGCTTAACACCTCTCTCACATGGTAAATGTATTATGAAGAGGTATTGTGGAATTTATCAAGTCTGTGTAAAATCATCATGGTAGTAAACATTTAAAATTGGCTTTTCACCTCATAAGACTTACCAGAGACTTGCCTACTTTGAGTATTGACCCAAACAAATAATAGCTCTTGCTACGTAAAGATTGTATGCTTCCTGCTGGCTGAATCATAGAACATGCTGAGCTGGAAGGGACCCCCAAGGTTCATTGAGTCCAGCTCTTGGCCCTGTGCTAGACACCCCAACAGTCACACCACGTGCCTGAGAACTTTGTCTAAATGCTTCTTGAGCTCTGTCAGCCTTGGTGCTATGACCGCTTCCCTGGCAAGCCTCTTCCACAGTTCAACCACCCTCTGGGTGAAAAACCTTTTCCTAATACCCAGCCTAAATCTCCCCTGACACAGCTTCAGGCTATTTCCCCAAGTCTTATCACTGGTCACCAGAGAGCAGAGATCAATGTCAGATTAGATTCCCTGTTCATGTTGATCATCTTCTACTAATGCAGAAAAATGAATGAAAATGTTATCTTTCTAGAGTAAATACTAAGATTTTGGCTTCATGACACCTTGGACTGTAACCAGTAAGGACACTCACTCATTAGCCAACCCAGAATAGACAACTGGAAAATCTAGTGTTAGCTTCAAACGTGAAAATTAAAAAAATAGAAGATCTAAAAAGGAATGTTGAATAGAGATTGAGTAATATTCAAATTTTATGCTTGAAGCAATTGTTTTGCTTTTTTAGAGGGAAAGACTTCCTTTTGCCCATAAAAACCCAGAACATTAGTGAATTTTTTTGGTTAGCTTGGAGACAGATGAATGTTTACATGACAAAACCTATTTCAGTCAGCAGCAGCTGTCAGACTGCAGTGTCCTGTTGACAGGAGCCGAGCTCCACCTCATCTGTGTGTGAAGGCACTGGTGTCAAGGAACAAACCTAAACCTTGTGAGTGCAGGGAATAGGTTTCTGTCCCTCATATTCATGTGTTTGGGAGGTTTCCAATACTCATATGAGGTGCAGAATAGGTAACAGTGTTGCTCAATGGATGTAAAATTTGCAGCCATAAAGACGGCCAACAAGAGCTGCTATGAAATGTAAAAAAGAAAAAAGTTACAGGGCTGCCTTTTTTTTCCCCTTCCCTGAATAGTGTATTTGGAAAAGTTAAGGAAAAAGAAAAAACCTGGAAAGTATGATTTCTGTTTCTTCAAAATAAGTCAGCTCTTCAAGGATTAGTAAGAGCTGACACTTTTGTCTGTTTCTTTATGGAAGTGTGCTGGATAAATACCGGTTCAAAGCATATTTTTTTTCCCCCTCCTTCGCATTAGAATGTAATTAAGACCTGGAAATATACGTTTGAATATAATATAGATTCTGGACTTTCCTTTAACAGATGTGGTTTTATCACATAGAAATTATTATTAGGAGAGCTTAGCACCTTCCCAGTTTTAATATGCTGTTGCTGTTGTGGGCTCTTGAAACCAGATGGATGGTCTGTGTACAAGTGAATGTGTAATATACTAAGGAGAGTGTGTTAATCTCACCTATTTTCAGGACTAAAGAGGCCAGAAGGCAATAAATTCAGCAGCCTAAAAACATAATGTTCCTGAAGCTTCATTGTAGTGTCTTAGAAAAACACAGATAATACAAATATGATTTACACGAGATTGGAACTATTTGTGTTGTGTACTCAAAAACCTAAATACATGTATAGATCTCTGCAGATTGTTTTCTTTTACAGTAGGATTTCTTAATTTCTTTATTTTAAAACAGCCTTTTCAAATGTATTAATTTTATTCTTTTTTAATTAATGTGTTATTTTATCAGAAAAATGGCAAGTAGAATAAAATTTCTTTCTACTTTAGAGGTTCTTAATGTGTAGTTGATATGCAATCTGTTTATACATGGCTAGTATTGCTGTAAATAATTTAAAGAGCAGTTGCTTTTTCTTTTCAGCGTACAGGAATAAATGGTAGGATTAGGGAATAGTCTCTTCTTGGGAGGTGGAGAGGTGAGGAGGGATAGTTGGTGTGATACTTGCTAGCTTTTGAGATCAGTCAAACCTGCCAAGTGCACAGTGAGTCTGCATGTTCAGGAAGCCTTCTCACTGAGATTGTAACATCGCATCATTCACAGTGGGCCAGAACAAAGGTCCATCAAACCTCCTGTTCCATATTGGCCAACAGTGAGTAGGAGATGCCAGGGGAGAGTAAAAGCACAGGGTGTTGACGCAGGGGTGTCCTGCCAAAGTGCCTTCCCAGCCTCCAGCTGCCTCCTCTGCAGCTCAGGGGCTTGGAGCTGCAGGTTCTGCCTTTCTGCTCAGACTGAGTAGAAGAAATAGCCCTGCTTGTATGAAGAGCTCTTCTCAGTTACTGTAAAGAACAGATAAAGACATAATATTATTTCTGTTTAAAATATTGGTCTAAAGAAGAGAGCCTGTCATTCAGTACTCTGCAATTACTGGGTAGCTATATGTCCATGTGTGAATTTCCGTATTGCCAAGAGGTGCAATTCACACCTATCTTTTTCAGATGCAGTAGAAAGAGCTTATTACATGTATTGGGGCTGTTTTCATATTTATTTGATCTTTATGTGCTGCCATTTTTTGACTCCTGTTGCATAGGCTCTCAGAAGACTTCCTGTTTGCCCCATGAATGGCATGTCCCCTTTACCTTTTGGATTTTGGCTTATGTGGCTCTTGTTTTGTTTCAACACTCATGTTTCTCTGTGTACATTATGCACTGCTTGTATCCCACTGTTTCCCCCAAAGACTGTGGTATCTAAGGTTACTGTTTTCTCTGTGAGAGATAAGCAAGCAGAAGCACATCTTCACTGCTTGGCCAAGCACGCCTGATACAGCTTACCAAGTCTCCATCACAAAGTCCTGTGGATAAAGCTCTTGTCCACAATAGTGTGGTAGTAGCTTCTGGAATGGGTTAGAGTATACATGGACTGTTCCATAATTTGCCATGTAGCCAAACAATTTGGGATATATGTGCTCAAATTATGGGATTTGCTGGTTTAACACCACCATTTTACCAAGCAGGCTGTTATCAGTTCTGTGCCAGCTGGTGAAACACTAGAAAGAGCCTGTCCAGAATGACATCTCTGTTCAAAGGGTTTGGAAATGCAGTGGAAGTGGAGTGACCAAACATGAGTTTTTGAACAAGTACAGAAGAAACAAATTGAGATGAGAAAATGCAGCCCAGGTGGAAGTGTGTGATAAGATTAGTGGGCTAATCCTCCCTGTGCTCATTTAACTAGGAAAATGGACTCTGCTGTCTTGATCTATTATTGCTTAAAGTTCTATTAAACACTGTTAATATTTTTGCTTTTTGGACAGATGCATGCTGGAGGCAACATTTGTCTCCAGACAGCAACAAACAATTAAAATTTGAATACCCTGACTCTGTGCTCAGCTCTCATCACATCGTACATATAGTTCTGTCCCAGTCCATTTTTCATTAAAGCTTGTAAGGTCCGTTGATGTCTGAAATACTTGTGGGATTTTTGAACATGGTTAGATGAGTTGATCAAGGGTTAGCATGATATGGACTGACATAAATACTACCAGAAGTGATGCATTTTTCATTTTTCACCTAGACAAAACTTGGTTTTGTTTTCTGTTTTTTTTAAGGGAGTGTCAGAAATCAACTAAGTCTTTTCAGTACTGTGTTAATAAACTAGATAATTGGAATTCTGTCCTGTAGATGATATCATCATTCCAATGTACTGAAAAAGTTTGACATCTTGTTTTGGCATCTTGGCCCTACTGGGTTTTGGAAGACTGTGTATGCATAAAATAGTATTTACTATTGAGCTGAGGTGATTTCAGCTAGGAGCTAATTAATCATATACTCTTGTCTCATTGCATGTCGGCTGGGGAATTCTGAGAAAATAAACTGTCACTAATTTCTTAGGGATATGTAAGGCAGGTTGCTCTTTTTAGAATGTTTAAGTAGTTCCAGGCTGATCTAATGAGAGAGATGTCAACTTTTGCAGGAAGCAGTGGACTCCTAGGGTGTTTTCATCAACTTGGAAGCATTTTCATAGAACGATAGATTAATAGAATGTCCTGAGCTGGAAGGAACCCACAAGGATCATCAGCTCCTGGCTTTGCACAGGAATTTGCCCCAAGAATCCCACAGTGTTCTTGAGAACATTATCCAAACATTTACTGAGTTCTGTCAGGCTGTGACCACTTCCCTGGGGAGCCTGTTCCAGCCCTTCCCCACATAAGGAAGCTGCAGACTGCAATGAGGTCTCCTCTCAGTCTTCTCTTCTCCAGGCTGAACGCCCCAAGTGACCTCAGCCACCCTTTGTATGGCTTCCCCTCATCACCATGGGTAGCCCAGTTTAAAAAAGGTGTGGTGGCAAAAATATTGGTGCCCTGCCATGTTCCCTATTAGCTGTTCCCTAGTGAGAAAGAGCGAGCTTGGAACTGGAGTAGAAGAAAGGGAAAGGGAGATGATGTTTAGTTAGTAAAATAGTTTTTTCTTACTTTAAAAATCAAAGAAATGGGCAAAACACTGGGATAGCCAAAGACTAGATTTTAGTCTCTGCAGTGCTTCTGTCTGTTGTTCAGTTACTTTAATTTATGTAGGAGTTAAAATAGTCAGGACCAGGGCTCAGGACCAGGGCTCTAGGCTATTGCAGGACTTTCTTTTGAACTGTGTTTGAATGCTTCAGGCTTGAGAGGGCACAGTACTCTTCAGTGCATTTGAAACGAAAATTCAGCAAGGGCCAGAAAAGGAGCTAAAGTACAGCTGCCCAGTTCTTACCTTAGCCCAGATCTCTTTGGAACCATTTCACTTCTGGGCTCTTGAGCAATCAGAGAACAGTGCTTAGTTTTAGCATGGTGAGCAGGAGCTGCTTGGTTCTGCTTGCCCTGAGAACCATGGATGAATCCTTTTCTGCCTTTTATATGGCAGTACTGCTGTTGCCTGTGTCCTGCTTTCTAGCAAGCTTTTGGAGCACTGTATTGCTCTGACTGTATTGTTGCATAAAATGTATTTATTATATGGTATTGCATAGAATGTGGGAACAATCACCAGCTTGCTACTTTTGCCAATATTTTAGGGAAGAATGGAGGTCTGATTATTTAGATTCCAGAAGCAGTGTATAGACCCACGTGCAGGCATGTATGTCAGGTTGTGAATCCCAGTCTCCACGTTCAAGTCAAGCCCTTCAATTTAGCAGGAAGTGAGCTATAATCCTTTCTTCACTGCTTCCTGTTTATTACTGTAGGTGATTCTATTCTGACTGTTATAAATCTAGTTCTTTTCCACGAATTGTGTGAGCCATGTCAGAACCTGGGGATTCTCAGTCCTGTGAGATGAGCAGTAACATGGGTGTGCTGGAAAAGTACTGCATTTGAGTGCAAAACTAGAGTCATGGCTGACCGAAAGGAGAGGTACTGCATATGTGGGAGGAGTTGTAGCTGCCTCTTTAAATTTGGGCAAACTGCTTCTCCAGCATTTCCCTTTTGACTTCCACCATTGTTCTTCCAAACGGTTTGGCTTCTTTCGTAGTGCTGGAAATAGGCAACTGCAGGTTGGTTCCTCTTGGATGGAATAGGGTAAGGGACAGGTCTACAAGAGGATTGGATCCTTTTTGATCTTGTTTGTGGGCTCTGTACTTTCTCCATCTCACTTCTGAGAAAAGCATAAACACATGAGACAGTTCCAAAACTTGATCTCAGTTCATGGAAAGGAGGTGTAATTAGTGCTGTGGCAAAACTATACTCCTGTGCAGCAGCCTTACTCCAGCAATCCTCTCCATCCTCACACATGCACTGCAGTGCAGTGGAGGTGATGTTATCTTTTGCAGCAGGAGTGGGAACAATGTCATTTTGCTAGAGTCATCTTTGTTTCATGGTCTTAATGATTCTGAACTCGTTTGTGGGGCCCAAACTCTTGAAAGAAAATAGACTTTGGTGCTCTTAACTAGTCCAAACCTCATTTTCCTGGGTTTTGTGCTGTTTTTCAGTGTAACTACTGCTGTGTTAGTGCTTGCCTGTTTCCATACTGCAAACTAGATTTCACTTTTGATTTCCCTGCAAAAGTGCACAGGGCATGCCCTGCAATTTAATTCAAGCCTATGGTTGCAGCAAGACAGCTAAGACAGGCAGGTCCTAGTGAAGAGACCATTAAGTAAAATGGCCCGATGCTTTAGGTTTGTTGAAACCCAGAGCAAGAAGTGCTTGAGACCACTCAAACTTTGGAAAGGTGCCAGGTTCTGAAGCATATAGTCAGGGAGTGCAGGAAGGGCCCACTGGCATGATTATGTTATTTTGTACTTCCAACAAATTTGTTCCCACAGATGTTCCAGGCTGCTTCAAAACTCAGGAAAATCATCACCCCTACAAGTGTATGTCACTGATAGCTCTACAGGCAAACATGCTAAAGTTTTAATTTCAATAAGTCGACAATGATAGCTGGAATTGTGTTCTACCCTGGGCTTGATTTCCATAGCCCCCATCAGCTTAAGGTTCTAAGAGCAGCAATAAAAGAAAAAACAGGAAAAATTACTATTAATTGCATGTAAATTGTCCAGGTACCTGATCTACTGAAAAGCAGCAGAGCCTAATTAGTAAACACAAACACATCAGAGGCTGCTTTGTGAACACATGGTCAGCCTCACCACAGCAGGCCTATGATGTAAATTTTAAGGACTTTAAATACTTAAAAGTATCTAAGTATGTAAGAACTAAAAGACTTGTTTTCTTTATTTTAGGTGATACTGTCACAATTGGAGATGTGTCTTTTAAACTCAAAACACCGAAGAACCCAGAACTTGTTCCGCAGAATTACAGTAAGGATCTGTCTACTTTCTTTTTGATGGAGTTTCAAGGCTTTATTCAAAAAATTTCTACTCACTCAGTCACCTCACTGACTTTACTGAACTGATCTAAGAAATATGTTTCGAAGAAGCATACAATTTGAGGGAGGCTGTCTTTGCTTAGTTCATTACTATATTTCTCATTCAGTTGGGTGTATAGGAATGTTAGCTTTGAGTATAACTTATCCCGTTGGTTAATGGGACAGTAACAGAATCATTTGTGTATGTTTAATTATTTTGTTCAAAAGAGTTCTTATCCAGGGATTACTTCTAAAAATAATCTCAAGTTGTTTGGTCATAAAACTGTGGCAATTTAAAATTATCATTCAGTTGCGATACAATTATATGTCCTAGGAGTTTGCAGATGTATGGTATTTTTCTGCTGTGATATTTAGTATTCCCAGATTAGCACATAATCGTTGTCAGCAAACATACAGATATTTGGGATCCATGAAATTAATAGGAAGTCAGTTGTGTAGTCATGAAAAATGCTGTCAAGTAGAAGATACACAGCCAGTTCTGCACATTAACAATGCACACACATGTCCCTAAAATTGATTCACATTATCTTTTGACACCTTATTGCAGACATCACTGGTTTGTAGCCATTTTTATTTACTGACTGTTCATGGAGAATACATGCTTCTTGAGCTTTTCTCTTTGCACCATGGATCACAAGTGAATGATGTTAGTGTTGTGGCTTTTCTCAGTACACAGGCCAGACGTTTCCTGAGGAGCCAAAATGATCAGTTCCCATTTGTTCAGTACTTTGACTGCTGGATATCCAGAATGCAAGTTAAAAAACATGCACTAACAACTCATTCTTCCATTCAAATAGATTTCCAGACCAAAACCAAGCACATGTGGCATTCTAAAAGGGTACACGAATCTTGTTCACACAGGGACAAGCAGTGAGACCTCCCAGTGACTGTCATTGTACAGTTCTTCAGGTGGAAAGTGAGTGTAATCATTGACTTCAAGTGGATTTGCTTTCCAGCAGCATGTCTAAATTCATTCCATGGCATTTTTAATCAACAAAACTTCTGAGGCACTGGTCTTTAAGTCTGTTTTGTTTGTTTTTTAGAAGGATGGCATTGATAATATCAACAATAGACTTGCCATTGCACAGCTGGCAATATAAAAAGTTAATATTGTTTTCTTAGGCAATAGTGCTGCAGTTCATAAGACAGGCTTTAGGTGGTCCTACTTGAGCAGAAAGGTTGGACAGGCTGACATCAAGCGGTCCCTTCCAACCTCAACCATTTGTGTTTCTGTGATTCCTGATTTTGTAATAACTGGGATAGTAGACTGTTAATATCGACATGTTTAGATTATTGTTTCTTAACTCTATTTCATCAGACAACATTTCATCTAAAATACTTTCCCTTGGAGTGGTGTAGGAGAAATACAGAATCACAGAACAGTTTGGGTAGGAAGGGAACCTTTAAAGGTCATTTAGTCCAATAAGCCCCCGGCAAAGAGCAGGGACATCTTCAGATAGATCAAGTTGCTGAGGGGGCAATATTGAGAGGAAGATTTTGTTTGCTTTGACTGTTTGACTGGTGTGAAATCTGCCAGTAGTCTGGTGGGTCAGATCACTGATCTTCATCTGGACTGTGGGCTGCTGAAGTCCAGTAGGCTGTCACTTTCCTACCAGGTGATCTAAGGTACCAAAAATTTTCAGTACCCTGTTCCAGCCCTTCTTACAGGGTAGCTTATGAGGAAAGAGTTTCTGTTTTAGACTGTCAGGACACTTCCTATTCCTCGTGAGTTCCCTGGGAATGCAGCCAAACAGTTGAGAAATGCTGCACTGTATTATTACTTTTTACAACTCCATAAATAATAGATTTTTGCTTTTCACCCTTTATTTTATATGCCTCTTCTCTCATTTTGAACATCAAGGACATCAGTTGTCTCTGCTAATCTATGTCACTTATTTATAATTCTGGTAGATTGATTTGCTTTCTAGTTTTCTGTGCCGTACCAAATGTGTTAATTACAACAATGCTTTACCAGTCACTTTTACATATTTTGTTTAACCTGCGCTTTTCAGCAAGTTAAATGTTAGCTCCAAGTTACTCTAACAGCATCTCTTTCAGTTCTTTGGACTTAGAAGGTAAGAGAATTATGAAAGCATTTGGTAGAATCAAAGGAGAGAGTTTTCTATTTAATGACTATAAGAAGGAAAAAGTGGTTGAAAACTGATAGTGGAAAAGCTATTAAGTGTGGAGCTGTACAGAAAAATGAGATCTTAGCTAAAATCTGGTACCAGTAATAATAATGTTATTGTTACTAACATGTCTGATACCAAGTAACAGTAACATTTATTAGAACATATGTGTTTAGTAGTAGTTTCTCTGTTTAAAAAAAAAATAAATTTAATAATCATAACTGAAAGGAACCTGTGTCTTGCTTGGGATACTGTTCTTCAGTAGTCACGTGCTGAAAGTAGGCTTACTTAAGGTACAACATTTTGTTTATAAACCTGAGTATCGAATGAGTTAAAATTAAATAAGGTAGCCACAGAAAATCTATTTCAAATACTTGGGTGCAGTTTCTTCTTATATTTAAACTTGGGATTTTTTGTTTTAACCCTTAGTATTAAGTTCTGTGGCTATCTTACTATGGAGAGCAAAGTACTCCATACCTACATACTCCATACACTACAGGAGAACTCCTGTAGTAGAGTTGAGTAGGTTGTATTGACTTCATGTTGATTATCATCTTGTATTGAGATATTTAGAGAGTGTTTGTGCATTACTTAAGATATTTTTTTTCTTCTTTTAAGAGTACTGCTGTAGATACAAGTTGTTTTGGTGTAAACCAAAGGGAAGTAATTGCATGTTTATACTAATTTATAAACTAAAACATCATATATTATGAAAATTTATTCTAGTAATCAATATTAAATTTAAATGAAAAATGTATTTACCTGATTTCTTTTAAATTAAGACTAGAAATTATTAGATCATTTGCTTTAGTGGGAAATATCTCTGAGAAGGTCTCTGACATTGTAATGTTTGTAGTGGAGTAAGAACTAGTAGAAGGGAATTGAAGCAATTGCAGTTCACTTACTAGTACTGCTTATGATACTGTTTGCTAGCTCATCATTTGTGTAAAGTAGAATGTTTCTACTTTCATTCTTCTGCCAGATAAAAGCCATGTTAAAATGTGATTATATTGAAAGTTCATATCTATAATTTGCAGCAAATTTTAGGTATATTATAACAGACTCTAAACTCAGCATTGTTTTCTAGGCTTAAAAATAGCCTTTAGAATCTGAAAAAATCATAACACAGTAAAGAATGTAAATGTATTAAGTACCTGCAAAACTTTACATTTGTCATTTTATCACATGATTGGTACCAGAAGATTTCTTTGTGGTGTCAGATTAGACTGATTTTAACTCCTTTATTGCACCTTATTACATTTTGCAGAAATGGATAGGATAGGTGTTGCTGCTTGCCCTATGTTTCCATGTCTTTGCTTTTCAATTTTTTTGCTAGGTCTCTAACAAATTCTCTATGAAATGCTCTATTTTGTGTGGTAATGTGAAATACTAATTTGTTTTGCTGTTGTTGGCAAATGGCTTTTTCTTGGAAGACGATAATTAAAGGTACATAAAATCTGAGTTCTTTTTTGTAAATGACAAGTAAAAATGAGTCATGCACAAGGGAATTTTATTAATGGGATTTCTGTCATAACTGTGTCTGACACATTCTAGAAAGAGGGCACTTATTTTTGCACTGCTTGTTCTTTTATCAGTAAAAATAATCCTTACATTTTAAAAGTCTCACCATGTCTGGAAGCATGATTAGTTCTTTAATTATACTTTGGAGAAACTTTGTATTACTTTTTGAGGTAGTTTAGATCTAAAATTGAACTGCAAGAATGCACTCTGGTTTTGTTGTTTTTTTTTGGTTTGGTTTTTTTTTTTTTTTTGTTCATGACTCTGTACTGCTTTCCTTAATGGTTTCTGGAAATGTTATGAAAATGACAATGTACTTGACATTTTAGCTATTTATTAATCTTGAAAAAATGATTCCTAACACAGCTCTTCCAGGACATTTTGTTCAATGATGGCAAATCCTCATTAGAGCAGGAAAAGGGATGTTCTTTTGCAATAGGGCTTTGCTGCTCTGTGAGGGTGCAAGTGCATTTGAGAGAGTTTACGTGCAACTGCACTGAATTGTGGAAGATTAATTTCAGTGTCATTTTTGCCAGATGTCCTCAGTCTGAGCATCCCCCATAGTGTGTGATCAGAAGTGACATGTGTGTATACAAGGGATGAAGTGATGAATTTTGTTACATTTTTTTCAGTTGAAATATAAGAAACAGTAATTATTGTGAGGAATTCAATCAGAACGTTTGTGTATGTAATAATCTGTATGTCCTCACAGGATCATATGTGCCCCATATTGAAGCTGGGAGTGGTGTATGTTCAGTTTTTGCTCTAAGTAGGCTCAGATTTTCACTGGAATGTGTGCTTGTTCTTTTTTGTGTTAACTTTGCATCTGAGTGTCAGAGTGCAACACTTTCTAGAGACAGGTTATATTGCAGGGTGGCTTTAATTTCATGCTAATAAACACTTCAGTCATTACATTTCTTCATTCCTAGCCTAAGGGAGGCGTCTGCTGTCAGAGGTGATGATTATTTCAACAGTTTGAGTTTTCATGTACGCTTCCAACTGTTCTGCTGTTTGGGTGTTAGCACCTCATCCAGAATCTGAAACAGTGGGCTTTTTGTCAGTAGAGCTCTGGTTTTATGTCATTATCCCCGTTTTGTCTGTACTGAGAGTGAGGCACCAGCATACATGGGGACATGGAGACCTACAGAGAAGGTCTGGATGGAGCTCAGGGAGTTATCTGCACTGTTCCTCGTGCTTCAAAGCAAGGTCAGCTGAATCCAAATCACTCCTGAGAGATGTTTGTCCTCCTTGTTCTTAAAATGTGCTCGTGATGTAGATTTCAGAACTTCTCTGCATACTTTGCTCCAGTAATTACGGATTCTTTTGTGACAAAAGCTTGTTGGAATGCTTCATTTAAGTTTTTTTGGGCATACTTTTAGTTGCCAGGGGTTTATTCTATCTAGCATAACCTTGATGCAGAGAACTTTTTTTCTTCATGGTGGTTCTGTCTTGCATACTGGAAAACAGTTATTTCTTTTCTAGACTCAATTCAAATATATTATATTATGATAATTTTTCTTTGTTTTTTTTTAGTAGATTCTCTCATACTTTTTGGTGCTGGTCTGAGCTGTTGTGCTCAAAAGCAGACTCACTATGTCCTTCCAGTTGTAGTCTGAGCTATGGATTACTGCTCTATGTATTTTTCTGAGTAGTACATCCAGCTAGGAATAGTTTCACTTATTCCATGTTTGTGTCACAGGGAGAAACTTAGTCTCCAGAATCCCATTCAGGGTTTCTTCCAGAAAGCTATTTTGTTTTACATGTTTCCTTTATATTATCTTTTAATTTCTACTCACATGGAGAAATGTGATTTATCTGTGTAGAACTAATACCTTCCTGTGAAGTAATCATCTCAGAGGAATTGATAAATGTGTTTACAGTCTCATCCAAGAAGTAACTTCCCCCTTTCTAAGCCCCTGCAAAAAACTTGAAGCTTGTTTCCTTCACGCCGCAAGACCAAAAATTTTTGGAATGAAGAGTGTTCCCATGAAAAATTTATGAGGAAAAATAGTATTCCAATGAAAACTTGTCTGTGATGTAATCACTTTGTGAGACTGAAAACTCTTTGGGTTCTGTGCATCAGCATAAAATGGGAAGAGCAGCAATGTTTTATTTGCTAAATGGCAGCAGCTGAAAGCAGACCACATAGGAGTGCCTCTGTCCCCACCTTGGCCATGCTGTCTCCTTCACCCTGTCCTGGCCAGCTCACGCTCTCTCCTCATTGTCCCCTAGCCTAAACAAGCTGTGAAGTAAGTCTCAGTGAGCTCATTTCAAAAGTAAAATAAGAATTCTCTTTTTGAAATGGAATGTTTTTAGACAAAGACCTCCTTCCTTGTCCCTTCTCCCTTAGCTATATTTTACGCCTGCTGCTGTCTTTGTTGGTTGTACTGCAGACAGCCATGGACATCTACAGGACCCCTTGGTATTCAGATGGGAGGGACATCTTGTTCCTGTCATTAATTTTTAGCTCTCCTGAAACAAGGAGCCATTTTCACACTTTGAGCATGCCTTGTAGTGAAGGTTCAGTGTATGCAGAGTCTTTTTTTATTTTGCTGAAATTATGTATATTGATGTCTTCTAAGTGTCTGTTGGTTATTATGTGATCGACTAGAGTCATACAGGGACAGGAGTTCTCCTGTGTTTAGTACCACATCTGGAATAGGTATTCCTGGGAGTCAGTTTACTATCTGAACAGTGGGAAGAGTTACACGTCTCCTTCATTTATGGGATTTCTTCTGTAGGTGGGACACAAGGACTTGCCATCAGATACTGTCTGGTATCGCCAACAGATCTTATGGCTTCAGTGAGTGTGCCAAGAATTCAAGTATGAGTGAACTGGAATATTTCCGAGGCTAGCATAGCCATTTCAGTCTTGGCTTTATCAAAAGCTGATTTGTGGATCAAACAAGAGCAGCTGCTGCGTTTGCTTCAAAATCAATCTAAAACATTTTCTGCTTTTCTTATTTGGGGATTTCTCTGTTCATCTTCAGCTGCTCACTTTACAGAATGTTTGTACAGATTCTGCTAGGTGCTGTTCTACTTATCACTTATTACAAATCAATAGAATGCAATTTCTTTTGCTGTCTGTCCTTGGCACACAGGAATAGCAAATTGCAGCACCAACAACTCTCCTGCATGTGCCAGATGGTGTCTTAGAGAATACACTGCAGAGGCTTTCTATGCACCATCCTGCAGATTAAGAATACAGGGCCCACTATTTAGCTGCTGCAAATCAGCAGAGTGCCACTAAACAGATTGTGCAATCCCAGTTTGCATTAGATGCTATCTGACTCATCAGGTAATTAATAAAAATGGCAGTAATATACTTGCTGGTGCTTTCCTCAGTGAATTTGCCCTGTCTTCTAAACGTCATAGAAAATTATTATATGGTGCTTGTGGTGAAGTTGATATACAGCTATTTAATAGAGAGGATTTTTTTTTTCAAGTCATATTAGAGAAAACCTAAAAGCCTTGCAATGCAGAGATCACAGTACAAGTAGTCGAAAATTATGTAAATGATATACAAGATACTGTGTGTGTGCATCTAAGTTGCTTTTGAAAAGCATACTGTGCTTTGGAAACTCTGCAGCACAGACTACACGTACAAGAAAACGTTACATTCTTCTAATTTCAAAAAGACAACTGGGAAGGTGAACTAGGTTCAGTATCTGAACAATGTACAGCTATTTTGTGTTAGAACTGAAGGAATTGACAAGTGGAAGCTGCTCTCTTGACAGTTCACCTTAGGGAATGCTAGCTTGGAATTACTGGCGTCATTTGTAACAGGCTTCCTTTGAGTAAGTTGTTTGCAGATGTCAATGTGCTACTTTGTGATTGAAAACATGTATTATAATTGATCTTAGCTGTAATCTGTTTGTGAGGAGAATTGTGTGAATGGGGAAGCAAGGAAACCTTTTTCTATGAAATGTAGCAATAAGGAATTGTCTTTCATGATGTTTTCTCAAAAAAATCAGGAAATTCTCAAACAGTAAGTTCTATTTTTTTATATTGCTATTGCAGAGCATATTTGGACTGTTCAAACACAATGATGATCATATAAGTGCCCTTAAATTCCTTAAGGTTTTCATGGTGATCATGTTCTAAGATTTTACGGTTTTTTGAATGTTCTACGCTCATATTCTCTTTTACATGATAGTTTTTCTTGCAGATGCTGCTGAACATTCTAAAGTCCTGTACCTATTTATGGTACTGTTTTGAAGTGTAAGCCAAGTTTTTTCTTGAGACCATCCTAAAAATGAAAAATATGGCTACACATATTAATGAGAATTATGCCAGAGGCATTTGTAGTCAGGCTATGTCAAAACTGGTTTTATTGTACTTCTAATGCATGAATTTTGACATGAAAAATTCCAAGCTTATTTTTCCATTGCAAGCAAAGTACTTTTCTTCTTTTGAGAACAGCCATTGTAGAAATATACTAGAGGCACATTGGCTTCTTGCAGGTAGAAAGAATAATGAATGTGAGATCTGTCCTAAAATTTTAATCGTACCTTTAAGATAATATTTTTTCTTTGTATGGTGCTTTTCAAATTTCCATACCTGTCCAGTAGCGAAGTTTGGGCACAGCAGTTATTCTGGTGTGATGTATTACCCTTTATTTCCCAAAGAATATAGCTTCCCTAATTTCCTTGAAAATCTTGTAGAAAGGAGCATTCCCTGTGATGAATTGATTTGCACTTGGCCAGCTATATTTACATACAAAAATGGATTTTAATTCTGGTTTGCAAAGATTCAGCAGTGAACTGAACCCCCTCAGAACTGAGTGGCACTATTGCCTGCTGTCCTTAACTCTGCCCTGCACATACTGGTTTCCCTGTATGAGAGGTAACACCCGGGCTTGTTTTTGTAAGTGTTGGTTTCTAATTGCACCCAGTAATCATACTGAAAAAAGGTAAACATCCAAGTATTAGTTTGGAGGTTTCATGGCCCCTTGCTCCTTTCTTACTTCACTTCAGCATCCCCGTTGCTGCCCTTAAGCCTCAAGCTTCAAACCTCGTCACTGGTCTTGTCAGACTGTTCTGAACACAACTCTCCACATATGTGTGTCTGCAAATCTCCCTCCTGGCTTGCTTGTGTTTGCCTGCACTAGTGCTTTTTGCTTGTGGCTGAGAAAGAGCCAGGCTTTGCTGGGAGGGTATTTGAAGGATTTTCCTGGGGATAGGGTGATGTATGGCAATCAGTGTGATGTATGGCTCTGTCAGTGTGCTCTTTCTGCATGATGCTTTCCAGTGCTGCCAACATTTGTATACATGTGGTAAAAGTTTTAGTTAAGTTATCATCAGGTTATTGCTTTTTGAATTAATGTGTATGATATTTCTTAATAGAAGTAAATAGATCTGCTTTGATTTTTGATTGTGATTTTGAAAGCTGTATGGTATAAATGTAGTGATAGGGCAAAGGATGTATTTCCTTGATAAGTTAATTCTGTGGTTTATTGTGTCAAAATATAGCCAAGAATGCAGTTGTCTTTTAAAAAAGTAACAAATTAAGTTTGTCCCTGAATACTAATCTTAGTCTACTGCAATCAGAGTTTTTTGGAGTTTATTTGAGCTTCACAATTTATAGAAGCATTGGTATACAGGCTGGATAAATATTTTACAAATCGTATTTTGTAATTATATTCTGTAAATGTATTAGGTATTTATATTATATTAACTGATGCTGGGGAGTCCGCTTAACATTGAGTAATAAAAAACAGTCTTTATGTTGATCAGTTTAATGTGAAATACACCTCTGCAACTTTTTTTCTGGTTTATGTTGATTGTTTTTCTGAAGGATGAAGTTGTGCAGAGAAAAAAGCAGTGGGTAAGATAGATGTATAAACTTTTATATGTAAGTTAAGTGGTCTAATATAAACTCTGTGGAATTCTCTGCTTTTCAGCTGTCCAGATTAGGGCACTACAGCTTTGTGTATTTTAGTTTTGGAGATAAGCTCAAAGAAAGTGTTGAATGGCTGGGTATCTAACACTTTTCAAAATTTAATAACATGTTCTTATCTCTGTGTTTCAAAGTGACAGAGTCTCTGGCCCAGTCTGTAGTCCACCATTTAAGATGGATAATGCAGAAAGATCTTCTTGGCCAAGATGTGTTTCTTATTGGGCCTCCTGGGCCTCTCCGGCGATCTATCGCCATGCAGTATCTGGTGAGTATGTTGGTTTAAATGTGTTGGAGGCATTGTTATTAATGTCAGTCATTCTTATACTGGACAAATGGTGAAAGGTAGTCCTAGAAAATCTTACAGTAAGCTTCTTAGGATGTAAATAATGTTTTTCATAAACATGCTTTCCAAAGCTCAGCTTTTGTTATAGACAAATAGAAAGTACAGACATTTTAATGCATGTTTTTCTGCTTAAACTCCAGAGGGGAAAAAAAAAGAGTTGGGAAAAGTGTGTTACCATATGCTATCACAAATGGAGAAACAGTTTGTTCTCAGCATTATGTATGTTAGAAGATTAAGATATCTGCCTCGTGCTACAGACAACAAATTGGTTTTGCTTCATTACATAAAAAAAGAAATGAAGGAAAGGATTTGAGAGAAAAGTGTTCTGAGTAACATTTGGGAACAGTTATTCTGAGTGTTTAGAAAGAGTAGATGCGTGTATGATCCTCTCTTGGAATGTGGGAAGGACGTGCCTACAGCCATCTGCATGAACCATGGCAGCACCATGCCCAAATTTCACATTTAAAAAGTCAGTGCCTTCAAATGATCAGGAGGACAGGGATGTCTGCCCCAAAAAATGATGCGGGTAGGACTTGGTCTGCCATGAGCTGTATCTGGTTGAGGAGAGAGATCATAAGTGGAGACATATAAACAGTTGTCATAAAGATCAGACATTCCTTTAAAAATCAAAAGGTAGTTATTCAAAGGCTAGCTCTCTGAGGTAAAGCATAGAGGAAAAAGCTGCAAGATTTTGAACTTTGTAAAGGAAAGAAAAGGTTTTTTAATTCAGCAAACCAGATGTGCTACTTGACAGTTTTATGCATTCCTTAAAATAAATGATAAGAGTTTGGTGTAAAGTATAAAGTGGGCTTGGAAAAAAACTGATATCTGGGCATAGAATGTGCCTTGTTATTTATGCCACAGACTGTATGCACTTGAGATCTATTAGAAAGGCTGCAGCTTCCTAATTCAATGCCATGCCAAAAAATTATGTGAAGGCTGGTTTTCCTGTGTGAACTGATACAGGCTGTAGTGCCTTTAATGAAAATATACAAGCCTAGAAAACTTCTATTTTCTGTTGCTGAAAGCTACTGTGCATTCCTAAACAGGGCTAATTGTTGAAGAACACTTTTTCCCCCCTTTAATTAAAAGAAAGTGCAACTATATCTACCTGCAACATAAAGGAATTGGTGGCTCTGTAACCCAATAGGCACTGCAAAAGTGCAAAGGGAATAGTTTTAATTTGGATTCATATCTTTGCTTTATTTTTTTCATATAACTGTAGTTGAAAGCTGCCTGTTAAGAGACATCTGTTAAATCAATGACATCTTTAATTGAGGAGTAAGGGCTAAGAGCATTTCATTATCGATCTGTTTCCTAAGCCAAGTTGATGATAACCCAGATATGGAAGTAGCAGAACTATCTGTTGTACCTACATGGGGGAATTGTTTTTATTCCTGTAAGATTGCAAATACTAAGTATGTCTCATATTGAATCAAAATAAGGAAAGCAATAATCCAAGGGTTCTCTTTTTTAAATAGTCTATAGTTTTACAGATGCAGAGTGCATCTCATGACAGCCAAGGAAGAGAGGATAAGAATAATATAGTTCATCAGTGTACTGGCAGAGCATGTGCAGGTAATAATCACGGCTGCATCACAGTATAAGTGTTACTGAACTGTGAGAGTTGAAAATTTCAATCTTTTTTGGAAAACTTTGATTTTTATTTGTGATTTGTGGATGCCAGCTCTTTTTCAGAGTCTTGAACCAGAAGATTAACCCACAGGATGTTACAGATGTTCAATGGAAAGAGTATATAGCTGGTTGTTATGTTTTTAGAATAGGTTTGGGGAAAATAAAAGTTTATTGAACAGAAATTCAAACCATTTTGTTTGAGGCAGAACACACCGTTAACATTTTAAAAATAAGAGATACTAGATTTTGTTGAGAGTTATTTCAGGTCACTGTGCTGCTGCCTAGAGCTTTTTTGTACAATTATACCATTAGGCATAATCTTAAAGTTCAGTCACTCGGGTTATGGTGTTATTTTTGCAATAACTCCAGACTGTTGTCCACAGGAGCTGACAAAGCGGGAGGTTGAGTATATCGCACTGTCGAGGGACACCACAGAAACTGACCTCAAACAGCGACGAGAGATCCGAGATGGCAGTGCTTTTTATCTTGACCAGGCAAGTTGCAGTCACATACCACCTAGTCATTATTCACAAGTAGTTTGAAGTCATGGCTTATGTTATGAAAAATCAGTGTGTGGATTGACACGTTTCTAATCCAAGTAGAAAGTCTCTTGCACAATGATCTCATTATTATCATAAAAGTTATCTTTACCCAAATCTAATATTACTCTGTCTCTTAAGAGTACCTCTGGGTTGTCTTAGACTGACCATTTTTGATAAGAGTAGGATTTGTTCTGTGCAAGTTAGATAAGTGCTACCCTTGCTATGTCTCTTCCTCTACACTTGCAGCATATTAGATGTATTCCTGAAATGAATCTTCTGATCTAGTTTAGTTGCAAAAGCATTTAGTTCACGTGGTTTATGACTGCTCTGTGTCGTGAAACTGGAGCACAGTAAAGAAAGACAATTGGGAGAATTGATTTGAAGCCTCACTGCTGATCTGGAATAAAATAATGATTTAAACACTCCTGCCATCTGTTTGCCCCAGACCAGTAGCTGTTTTAGCACAGCCATAGAGTGACTTGGATTAGGTAAGATTTCTCTTCATAAGTTATCAGTGGCATGTTTCCTTTCTGATTATACAGGTAAAATACACACATCATGTGAAATGTCTGTTTTCCTAGATAGCTTAAATTTTTATGGAAGTTAGGTTTCCAGTTAGATAGGGTGGGTGAATTCCTGTGTTGTAGTATGAACTTAAAGGAGTTATCTGAAAGAGTTCTCAGTTGGTGATGCTATAGAGGTAATGGTACCACCATCATACAGGTGTTTAGTGAGAGAAAACCAAAAAACTTTGTTCTCTATTTTAAAGAAACATTTTTCCTTTCTTTGTTTTTTTCTTAAATTCTCAGTGATCTTTTTTTCACCTTCCAAACTTTCAAGAAACCTTTAAATAGATTTTTCTTGAAACCGCAATAAATGACTTTGAGCAGTGAAAGATTCTCAGAATGCAGAATTTACAGTTAATCTAAATATATTTTATTTTAGTTACTTCTAGGACTTCAAATTATTTCGTGCTTACCTGGAAATGTGAGGATTGCACAATAGGAGATAATTTGAATCACTGTACTGTGTATTAGGGCTGTAAATGGCTTCTCATTTACTAGAGGATAAGAGCATTTGTGTAGGTTATGGGATTAACTCATGGACTAATGTCAGCTCCACACCTGCCTGCTGTTATGGATGGCCTTATCCTCACACTTGCTACAGGTTAGTCAAGGTTAATGACCCATGGTGTAAGTGCATTAATTAACAAACATTTGTAAGAGCCACTGTATCGAGGACTGTAAGAAGCTCACCAAGATGTGAGATGGTCTGTTACCTCCGTATTTGTCTGTAGACTTTGATCCCAGGGTATATATGAGGCAGCTTCACTTTGTACAATCTATTTTGAGTCACCTCACTCCAGCATGAACACTCTGGGAAGATTTGCTTCTTAAGATCAAGGTCTAAGATGACCACCTTCCTCAGTGAGTTAGAAATTTTCCGTTGAAAAGTTTTTGCCAGAATACAGCATAGCAATACTTTGGACCAAGACTTTTCTTTAGCAAGATATCAAAGTACTAAAATCAGTTGGAATCATTGCATCTTTCCTGAGCTCATGTTTTACTCTTCATATTTATAACCAATGTATGTTTAAGCTCTGAATGGAACTTAGGAAAAAAAAAAAACTTGGTATTTAGATGAACACTTTTAAAATACTAGAAACATGAAAGATCAATCTCGTAGATAATGATGTTCTAGCTGAAGTTTACTTATCTTGCATTTTAGTTAAAGATGCATAAAATATGGTACATAGTTACATTTAGAACCATCATAAATCTAATTATTCCATTCTCTTATTGAGCTATAAAGTTTTACAGATTACACTGATGCCTGAATTTGAGTTCATTTAATGATTTTGATATTTGCAGATGCTGTACTAAATCATGAAGCCAGACCCTATTCTTCTTTAAACTACAAACTATTAACTGAGAAAGGTGTCAGTAGGAAACGTTAACAGAATATTCCCTAAAGAGCTTGGATTGCTCTAGTTGGCATAGTTGAGACAAAGAGAAGGTGAATTCATGTGAGGGACTGAGGATAGTAGACTCTGCTTTTCAGATTTTTGTACCATTTCATTTCCTGTATCATGCTTGCTCTTCATGTCACCCAAGAGAGGACAGCAGAGCTTGAAAGTCTGGTTTCCAGAACATCCTGTGTCTGAATTCTATGGGTTCAATAAAACTTATCTGTTGTTTAAGATATATGAGGCTCTTTGTAAGTAACTCAGTAGTAATGTGGTTATTTTGCGCTTTGAATGATCATATACTGTAACAAAACCTGGCATCTTGTGACCAGAAAGAACTGAGTGGATCATCAGGTTTGCAGACACAGAAAGGTTTGCAAAGTTGTCTCTGAGTGACTGTTAAGATGCTGTAGTTGTTTATAGCTCCTCATTTAATAGTGACAGATTAAATGCTGTAAATTATTATCTCAGAGGTTTCAAAACATCTGCTATATTTTAATATGCAGTTACAGAATATGATTGTGGTTACTTATTTAAAATATATTTGAGAGGCGGTGATTTGGAAGCAGTTGTTGAAATTCCATATTGAAATATATATTGAAGGGCCAGCATATCAAATATTCTTGCATATCAGCGTTTCTTAGTTCTGGAGTGAATCAAGTGGGAGAGTTGGAGTTAGGTAGTTAGAAGAGATATCTGATGAAGGCTGAAAAATGGGATTTATTTACTGCAGAAATAGGTCATTAAACTGAAGGTAAATGTTGAATTGTCAAATTCACTGCCAATTAAAATAATGTAAAATAAAGAACTTATGATGAGGTAATGGTTATTATTTGTTTTAATTCCGGTACTGACAGTAGAAAATTCAGTTTTCTTGTCTTTACTTTGAACCATTAATTTTGGCTTTCAGCTGTTAATTCACTATTAAAAGCCTCAAAAATTTCATTATTGCTGTTACTGAGCTAATTAAGTAACCTGTTAGTTTTATTCCCTAATTTATTTCATGGGTTAATTATATTGTATATCAAGTAATTAGTTAGAATTACTTTATATTACATAAATAATCAAATGACACATTCAGATTTTACTTTTATTGATAAAAGAGCTTGTCTTGTAAAGTGGTTTTCTGCTTCTACAACTCTGACAGTTAAGCTGTTAACTTCATTGAACCAGTAAGAAGATTCTAATAGCCCATTGTATTTCCAAAAATAAGGGAATCAGATTTGATTTTTTTTGTCTTTTTTTTCCTCCCCATTTTTGGTGTAGTTTTGCTTTTTATTTGGTGTGTACAGCTATGTAAGTCACATGCCTGGTTTAAACTCTTACTACTACAGCCTCTAACATTAGTAACTATTACATCTAAGGAAATCCTACATTATTTTAACGTAGCAGGTGCATTTGGGAGACCAGCTAAGCCACTTTGTTAATGCTTGAGATGTGTATTGCTCCAGGATTGTGTTGCAAACCACAATGTCCAGAATGCCCATTTTTGTTTACCCTTTATCTTCCAGCATTTATATTAAATGAAGGAGGCTTCCCAAACAGAAGCCATGTGATAAAGTGTACAATCTTTTCTGTTCAAGGCAATCAAATTAACTGAGGCTGGAATCACTAGAAAGATGTCATACGGTTATGTGGTGAAAATTTGAAAATATGATGTCATGTTTTTGAGGATTTGATGATTAAGCTGCATCCACTGAGTGGATATATATGTATGTCACTCTCATTTCTGTCTGTACAAAATTAGACCCTGTTTTGCAGTATCTTTGATCTACGTGAACATACTCATTTTACAATACTTTTACATCACTAACTACACCAGCATCATAAGTTAGACAATGATAAAATGTGAAATTGATTGTCAAGGTACCAGAAGAATGATCTTCTGACCTGGCTTGAAACA
The DNA here is from genome assembly GCA_013397295.1 of Polioptila caerulea. Taxonomy (NCBI): domain Eukaryota; kingdom Metazoa; phylum Chordata; class Aves; order Passeriformes; family Certhiidae; genus Polioptila; species Polioptila caerulea. The sequence continues at coordinate 376,190 of VYXF01009217.1, read as the reverse complement.
CTTCATGTAGTAAACAGTTAAACACCCAGAGTGACAGAAATGACAACTTGAACTATCCTGTCCTGTAATCCCCTGGAGTAGCACTACACAGACTTGAGTTTAGCTTCTTTTAAACAAAACAGATTAGAAAGAGAATTATAAAATAAGATGTGAGATTAATTGAATGAAATTATAATCATATTAGAGAGTGAGGTTGTAATATTTGAGAGTGTGTGTATATACAGATGTGTATATACAGATATGTATGTATGTTTGTGTATACAGATAAAAAGCTATATCTTCCTGAAGAGATGTGTAAGAATGATTCAGCTTTTAACAAAAAATAACCACTGAATGGAAATTGTGTGATTCTGTGATTTATTAACTTACTGCCTTGGAGGTGACAGTGGGTTTTTGATGTGCTGGTAAGTTAGGCATAGCCACATTGTCACAAAGTGTAACTTCATGGACTGACTAACACTGCAGTGTCTGTGTACCTAGAACAAGAAGTGAGATAGTGAAGTCTGTAGAAAGAAGAGACAAGCAATGCACTCCAAAAGTGTGAATGTTCCTATAAATTTTCTTATTTTCTCCAACATTGGAGACAAAGAGGGAAGTATTAGATAGAAATCAACAGTATTTGGATGAAATTAATCTGTGTTGATGTTGATATAATGTATCTTTTATCTAAAAGAAAAATGCATGTTAAGGACCCCTATATGGTAGCCTCTTAACTCATAGAAGTGATTTTGGTTTAATCATTTGCAATACTTCATTTATGCGTCTTAAATTGTCATCATTTAATGGGATTTGTTAAGCTGGCAGCTCAGACTCTGGTATCTTGTCTTGATGTACAGGGCATATCGATGAAGGTATGTGATGTAATGTGAGGAGTAATAGGATCATGTATTTATAATTCCTTATAAAAAGTGTGAGATTCTTTTTTCTTATGTTTGTGTCTGTTGCATGTATATTCCCCTTCCTTTTCAGCTGTTATTTCCTACTATGGGGAAAGGAGCAATACTTCATAATATGTGGGATCATAATATCATAGGCAATATGGACTTGATGGATGGTGCTCTGAGTCAAAGTGATTTAGTAGTCTAACTTCATAATTTTTAGATACCTGTCAAGTATTTAATTTTCTTTTTATTTTGCTGCTCATTGGGAAGAAAAAATTTAAATTGCCCTTTTCCCATATTCCTGTATGGAAGATAAACCTTGCCTTGGTTTATTTCTTTGTAGATATTTTTACTAATAAATCTGTTAAGAATCTCAGCTTGCTCTCTGCTAGGCCTGGTTTCTGGCCATGAGGCAAAATGTTTCATATATCTGATGTAACTGTGCTCTCATGTTAAGATACTTGGTGTAAAGCAGCTAAAATAGCTGGACCTTGCCTAGGCAGGGTCATGATTTCTTGTAAATACAGTTTGCAGGCACTGTTACAAAAACACCTGACTGTCGTGTTAGGGTAAAGGGCAATGGAAGTGAAAACAGATCACTTGACGTGTGGTACTTCAAAAATGGAAAATAAAATTGCGTGGAGGAAGGTGAAGTCAGTGAGTGGAGAAGCAAAAATCAGTGACTGAAATGAAGGACTGTTCCAGTTCCTGTCACATTTACATATTTATTCTCTCATCATATGTTGATTCACTTCCTAGGGTAAACTTTTCTAGCCAAGTTTTCTGATTTGAAACTCGAATAAATTCAGGAGTTGATTTTTTTAGCTGCTTTTCATTCTGTGCCATGGTATAGCATCATGAAATAGATGCTCACCAGTTCAGGCCATTCATCCTCACTGAAACACTAACTGCTGCAGACAGCTGGATTCCCTCTTTGGATACGCTCTAGTCTGGCTGACAGTACTCTGGTATACTGCAATTTCTCTGTCTTTTGTGGTTTTTCAATTAAAAAAAGGAGTGGATAACAGTATCTGCTCTATAATTTTGCTAAACTCACAGGAGAAAAATAGCTATAAAACCTACCCAGAAAACACTTGATTAACTCAGTGGGGTGGTAGGCTGAATAGTGAAGATGTAGCCCCCTGCTCCATTACAGAGGGAGAAAAAGGTTGAATTAGTTCTTAAGTTACCTTTTTAATTTGACTAATCATGTTAGTTACTATTACATTGATTTTCATTAAATATGAACATCACGTTTGGAACACGTGTAACTCAGTATATTTGTGGCCTAAGTTGAAAAACGCAAAACTGTAGCTTATCATTACCTGCAAAGAGAAAAATTTTGTAACAAAAGATAGAATACACATTTTTGATGAATGGTAAGCCTGTTTGTCATATCATCTTGGAACAACATTATACATTCATATGTTTTTTATCAAATGTGTTGTATTTTAAACTACTAGCATAAGATTTTAACAATATTTAAGGGAAAAGGTAACATATAAGTTTTCATTAAAAGTTGACATTTAGATTTTAGAGTGGCTGAGTGTGGCTTTAGTAGGCCTTTATCTTACTAGGCAGTTTTTGCTGATACTTCTATTTTGGAGAAAGCCAATTCTCATATTCAGTCATTTACCAGCAGTCCTTGTCAACTGTGGAAGTCCTAGGTGACTGAAAATTGGTAGATATGACACCTATCTCTAAGAGCAGTCAGATTGTGATTGTAGGATTCTGTTACTTCAGTCCAGTAAGTAGTCATCTATTTTAGTGTGCCTCAACAGGTTTCTAGTTTGCTCAACTCATGAGGGAAAACAATAGCTAGGGAATTAAGAGGCCTTAAAGCTGAACAAATACCTTGAAATATAGTCTTTGGTAGAGACATACCATTGGACATGTCTTTTACACATATCTTGAAAGTCTAACAAAGTAGTTTCCCCAGCAGGAGACAGTAAAAGCTCCTAATATTCCATTTCTTTTGCTGTTATCTTTTACTTGTTGGGTAGTCTGAACAATTTAAATTTTAAAGGTTTGATTAATTGTATTTGACTCATGGAAATGAATTTAGAAGATATCAATTTCCTCAGAGTTTTGTGATGTTTGTTAGCATGGCAGGTTACAGGGTCTCAAACCTCTCATCTTTGGAAGAGGGACTGTACCATGTATTAAATAATTTAATATTTTGTACTGCATATTTAAGAACAAGTTTTGTCAGCCTGCTGCAGCTAGTCATCATTGTGTTAGCTCAAAAACAGCCCAAGTTTTGTGTTGTGTTTACCAAATGGTTGTTCAGGATCTCTTTTCATCATAAGTGACATCTGGACATTTCATTGTTGTGATGTTTATGAGATACAGAAATGAGTGGAAAGAATTGGGTGGATGAGTTTGTGTGGGGTATTGTGCGGGTGGTGGGAATAAGATATTGCATTGGAAGGGACATCTGAAGTGTAGGCTGCAGATGCAGAGAATCCTTACTTCATTAGTTCTCATGTTCACTGTGCTGTTGTTTCTTGACATTCGTGTTGTTGCTTTGCTTGAGAAGTCATTACAGGGATCCAGTTTTCAGAGCAGTGGCAAGTCATCATCTAAAAAACCCCTGAAATGTACTTTGAGGTAGCTCCTATCAAAGACACAGTAATTGATTACTGTTGAGCAATTTCTAGCCTTATAATTATAAAATTATATTGCCTTATTTCTAGCCTTATAATTATAAAACAGTTCTGAAATGTAGTCTGTCCATCATATTCCGAATGATGCCCAGATTTGAAAAAAGTCCTTGTGAGTTCCCCAAGAAACTTCCCCATGGATTTCAGGACAACCAGAATTTTCTGGTGTGCCATAAGCATTTTCCTAAGAGAAAAGGACTTTTCACATACCACTTCAGTTCTGGTATGTGAAAATTATACTGTTAAAATTGTTGTGGCTTTACAAACTATTTTAGTGAGCTATATAAATATGTCTTCTTTCTCCAATGTTTTTGCATTTCATTGTGTGCATTGTGGTGGGCTTTTTTCTGTCCTTCTTCCTGTTCTGACACTATCTAACTTCATCCTTATGCTTATACACTGTGTTTTATGTCAAAATTGGAGTTTACAGCTTCCTGCATTTGTCATATTTTGCTCTGCTTGCCATGGTTGAGCTACAGGGAAGTCAATGAAAGGCTGCCTAGGATCGTTGTGTTCCTAAGGTGTTTTTGCCTTTAAAAATAATTTTTTTTTTTGTAGGTGCAGTGTGAAACTATTGTAAGCATTGTGCGTTATGTATTTGTTGCATAAAGCNCCCCGTCAAATTTGTGGTTTATGTTAGACATTTAGAGTTAATAAAACTAATGAGAGAGGAGGACAATGCAACTCTCTCTGGGTTCTAATTATAGCATTATGAAGATTTGTTTCTTGGAAGCATTTTTAAAAATTATTTTCAGTGAAAAATTGCAAACTT
>VYXF01009217.1:294735-371042 GCA_013397295.1 Polioptila caerulea | reverse complement strand
AGAGGAGGACAATGCAACTCTCTCTGGGTTCTAATTATAGCATTATGAAGATTTGTTTCTTGGAAGCATTTTTAAAAATTATTTTCAGTGACAAATTGCAAACTTACTTTCCTTCCTCTGATTTTTAAAATGCATTTTAGCTTCCATACCAATCCATCAATACACAGCTAAAACTGACGTTCTATGTAGTATGCCTAGCTTATTGGAAAAACTTACTGCTCCTCACCAACCAGAAATAGCATAACTCAGCAAGAGATATTTCAGCTGTTCTGGTCTTAAGAGCAGAGTTTATGCTAGTTAACACAAGAACTTTAGAAACAGATCAAGTGTGCTTACTTCATTGTATTCTAGAGAGCAATTTCCAGTATTCAGGTATACTATGAAGCTGGAAGGAAGCACATCAGAGTAAATTAGTGCCTGAGAGGGATGGTGGTATCATTGTTATGAGGAGTCTTTGATTAGGAAATAAAAAACCACGGTTGTGCGTTCAATCTTTCCTGAATCTGACTGTAAAAGGTGCATATAGGCAGGCAAAGATAATTTGAAATTTTATTTTCCTGGGAAATAGAATTTTGAATAAAAACTTCCGTTTCCAAGTTCTGCACTTTCTGAATTTTGATCCTGTAAGCTGATGATCAGCAGTCAGCACAGTATATGTAGTAAGCTGCTTCTCAGGATTGCATTGTTAATGGAGAGCATTCTCTTTCTTGAAATTAATGATTGTTATACATTTCCTAATATTTGCTGTCTACCTCTACGGCGGATTTTCTTCGTATACCAGTTCAAGAGAAAGATTAGTACTGGAAGCCTGTTACTTCACATCCATAGTGTGTGTTTGTCTCAACATGAGTCAACAAGATTCTATGGATACTCAAAATATTTTGAAACCATATGAACAGAATGTGTATTTTCCTCTGGCTAGTAAAAATCAGTCATAAAGTCTTCATAGACTTATAATATGAAGAATCCAACCAGCTTGGCAAATAAATTGTTTGTTAAAGCAAGTTCTGGCTGTGTCTCCAAGCTACATTTAGACAAAATAGCATTTTGTTCATGCCAGGTATTGGACTGTCTGCTGGAGACTCAGGTTTTCTATTCAAGCAGGTTGGAGCAGATTTTTGACATGATCAATGACCTTCCTAGGGAAGAATGTTAGTAGAAAATTTGTTCTTTATATATATTTTATGGGATGAGGAGAGAGGTGTTTAATGTTGCCTGTTAGTGTATGATGTCATGCATGAACAAAAAATTCATTGTTTTTTTTAAAGAATTAGTGTTTCAGTGGAAGAGAAATAGTCTGAGGTTTAGTCTTTGTTTAATGGGCTTTCCCAGGTTCCTCTGATACCAGTTATGAGGCTAGATATAAAAAATGTCTTTTTAAGGAGGGAACTTGATCTGGAGATCTGTACCAGGATTTACGAGTGCTTTTTTTTAGTAGTGTTTGCCTGAGTCCAGATTAGATACATTAGTAATTAGGAATTGTTTCCATCTTAATAGTGATGTGGAAAGTTTACTCTATGGCTAATTTGCCAGTTGTTCATTATGTTTCTAAATTGCATAGAAGCATCTTAATTAGTCTTACTGTCTAGTGTTTTGGTGGTTTAATATCAGCCAGAAATTAAACTGGCTCTGCTGAGAGAGGAGCAAAGTCCGAGATATGGATTGAGATAGCAATTTACTGAAAGCAAACAGCAGTGGAGTAAGAAATGCACAGTTAAAAGCATTCAATATTAACAACAAAAGTGTGCAAAAAACCCAAACAAAGCATACTTTACACACAAAAGATTTACACACAAAAGTTCAGCACCTCAGCTGAGTTCTGGCTTCCCCAGACAAAGACGAGATGGTGAGTGTTCCCACAGTCAGTGTTTCCCATGCCTAGCTCCAAGACAGTGAAAAGCTATGGTGGACAATCCCCTGAAAACCAGGTCACATTGCGCCATGCCACCTGATCCTGAACAGCTCTGATGGAACTCTGTGCCATCTGGCACATTTGTCCAGTCCCTGCCTCTGGGGCTTGGTTTGGGCTGAGTTCCTCCTGTCCTGGTTTTGCTGCCACTTCATTCCCTGCAGCCACTTCCCGCACTGGCACCATGCTGCGCTCGCTCTGCTGAGGTTTGACTCTGTACCAGCTCGACTGGGCTCAGCTGCTTTCATCACCCAGAGCCACACTCTCCTGAAGGATGGGAAGGGATGGACAGCTAGCTGTGAGGGAGGGCACAGTCCACTTGGCTGGTCCTGGCAGCCTCTCCCAGAGACAGAGAGTGGAGACAGTGTCCCACCCATGGTGTGTGCTCCCCTGTTGCTTCCCCCGAAGCCATGCCTGTGTGGTATAGAGCAGCAGCCTGCCCATGCCCATGTGGCTCTGAGCTCCAACCCCTCTGCAAAACCAGGGCAAGTGTCTTGTGTGTCTCCTCAGATGGGTGTCTGAGTCAGTTGTGTGCTTTAAACCCATGCAGCAATTAATTTGTTGTGCTGAACTCATCTATGTTTCTACTTTATCTGTACACATTTGTCTGTTATATCTCTGCTTTCATACATAATTTTTTGTGAGTTATTTTTGTATTCTGGTGCTTCTTCATTATTCTCATTTCTTCCTTCTTTTTCTCTGACCTATTTTTGGCATCTATTGTATTCATCAGAGATTTCCATCTAACGTTGTATGACAGGTTCTTCTGTAGGAGTTTATAAGAGACATGCTGGGAAAAGATTTCATTTGTTCTCCCTTTGCAACTGTGCTTGTGTCTAAAATTGTGTTCAAATGTAATGGGAATGCAAAGAAAGACTCTGGTGCCTCTGTATGTTGTCTGTGCCCAAACCTGCCACATTATTATCAGCTTAAACTTCTGCAAATTGTAAGACAAGAATGCATTGTATTTCAGAGTCTTTTCCTGGGCAGTAATTATGAGTATTAGATATCAAGTGTACTTAATGTACTTGAGTTACTGTCATTGTAACAAAGATGCACAGAAACATCAGCACGAGAGGTTAGTTTTACATTTTGGCCCCACGTTAAGAAGCAGCCATATATAAAGTAGAAAAGAAAACATTTTCTAACCACACGTCTCCAAAAGATTATCAAGTTAATGGCTGCATTTTTATTCTGGTTTTGAGAAGACTATATTCAGGGAATATAATTTTAAATTAAATTAATCCTTTTAATTTTATCACTCTTTTAAAATTCTGATTATTTGTGGCTCTATTTTCCTTTCATCATCCATGTTTGGTTTCAACAGACCTAACTTCTAATCAAACTAAAGTGATGTACTGAGGATGAATTATGCTGGTGCATATTCAGAAAAATCTAAAGGAATAGTGGACTTTTTTCTAAATGTCTTAATATATTTGTAAAACAAAGGGTAAAACCCCCTTGATGGTATGTTTTCTGTTAAAAATGCTATCCCATAATTGTTTGGTGTTGTTAAAATACCCAAAAATGCAGAATATTATGTGACATCAAAAAGAAAGTATGCTACATATATTTATATATACCGTGTTTATTCTAAAATTCTGCAAGGTTTTGTATCTTGTTCTGTTGGTACAAAATAGTGGAACATCATTCTGTCAGTCCCTATAATAGTTAGGCAGTAAAACTTCAGCTCATGAATGTGAAGCACCTTTAAGGTTGTCAGCTTTCAACCTTCCTGATCACTACTGATGTGAGTCATGTTGATTCTTACAGAAATAAATGTTGTTTTGGAAAAGTTCTTGGGAGAACTTAAAGGTCCTTCTTCAATGGGATTTAATTAAATATGTAACATTTATTTCTATTAAAATGTTGTGGGGTTTATGTTTTTTTTAAAGTGTGCAGTTCGTGCAGCTACGGAAGGCAGAATCCTTGTTCTGGAAGGTTTGGAGAAGGCTGAGCGGAATGTCCTGCCTGTGTTAAACAATTTGCTGGAGAATAGGGAAATGCAGCTTGAAGATGGTCGTTTTCTCATGTCTGCAGATCGTTATGACAAACTTTTGCAGGTATGGAAATGCTATTTGTATTTTCTTTTTTTTTTTTTGCCCTCCTCTTCTTGGTAGTGCTGGAGTATTATTTAAAGGAGAGAGTACTTAGGAGTCAAATGGGGGAAATCTCACCAAGATTTCAGCATTTTTTTCTTATATTGTCTATGTATGATAAAGAGTAGTCCATATGCCTATATGGTTCTAAAATGTAAAAGCTACAATATGAGAATAACTAAAATGTCCTTGTGAAAAGATGTTGAAGTTGAAATTGTTGCCATGAAGTTCAGATAATGCTTCAGCATGGCATGGCAATAGCCTTGTTGGCTAAGCTTTTAAAATGTTGGGATACCAAAAGAATGAGGTCAAGATTATTATCTCTATATGCAGTCAGTATATTGGTGCTGTTTTGCCTTTAGTTTACAAAAGTATACATAAACACCAGTCGAATCTGTAGAAAATGGTTAGAGTCTTTTCCTTTAAAAGGAAATGGGATTTCAGTGTCTGCTGTCGTTACTGCTTTTAAACCATTTTCATTTCATTCTTTGAGCTTTGAGTCCTACTGTTTGAGTGGATACTCTTCAAGCCTTTTTTTGACAGTTTCAGTAGTAATTTGCATCTTAGTTCCATGTACTGTAGTTTCCAGTCACATACCTGTCAGTCTGACACATGCTTGCTCATGTTTCTCTTTCACACCTGTGGTTAGGTGTATAATTCAAACCCATGTGGCACAGCAAGGAAGTTTGCAATAAGCCTTCAGTAACTGATCTCGATTGTATGAAGTTGCCAGCTGTGCTGAAGTACCATAGTGAATTTCTGAAAATATATCATTATTTCTTACACCTTTCATGTGGTTAGAATTCCTCTGATCCATGCCTTTAAAAAAAAAATTGTAATATTTAATTAATCGATGCATTACTGGAAGCTTTATTATTATATTTCAAAACCAGGCTTTTTAAATGTAGCTGTATTTAAAAATGAAAAAGGGAATTCAAACTTAGATTTGGTTGTAAACCATCTCTCTTCCTTTTGAACACTTTTTAAATGATTAAATGTTTCAAAATGAGTGCCTAAGGCACACTGATAATAGTATATGAATTAAATAAATCTCTTGCTACAATACTAAATCTAATATTGTTGTTTTGTTGTTTGGGGACTATTGCATTATATAAACTAATGTTCAATTTTGCTTCTCCTGTGTGAATAATTACTGAGCATTTAGGTCTGAAGGAAATGTATTAATGTATAGTTTCAGGGAGGACTTAACTGTGATGTGGATAGATAGAGGGTGTTTCTGTATGCAAAGAATCCTTTGCTGGACATAATACAACATTTAATGTCCTTGTGAAGGAGACTAGTTGTGTATTATTTCATATAATAAAGTATAATTTGTGAATGAAGCTTCTGAAATGGAAATTTTAGTTGCCTTTACACTTTTAAAAAAGGGAAAAAAAGAAGAAAATCTTGTTCGTTGTAACATGCTTCTGTTTTAGAATAAAATATATTTTGTGGTCAATTTGTTTTCTGTTCTTTGTAAAAAGAGAAAAAGAAAATGTTTTATACGTTTTCACAAGATGTAATGTAAGGTAGCATCACGACAGGCACCATCATCTCTAGTGTTTTTGATCAGAATGCTGCAGGTCTGAAAGCTGTACCTAATTGACAATTTTTTCTGTGTTCATTTTGGAAACACTTGTTTTTATCATCCACAGATTTGACCAGTTCAAGTCTTTCTAGTCACTCTGCGTGAAAGACAAGAACATTTGAGAACATTGCCACATTTAGGCTGAAGGACTGGGGCTTTTAGTTGAGCTGGAGCTTAGTCATCATAAGTTTTTAATGATGCGATGTGGGTTTTTTTTCTTCCTGTTGCTTTGTTTTAATTTATTTAGGAGCATACCAAATCAGAGTTAGATGCATGGAAGATTGTTCGGGTTAGTGAAGATTTTCGGGTGATAGCCTTGGGCCTGCCAGTACCTAAGTACTCTGGTAACCCTTTGGATCCACCCCTTCGCTCTCGATTTCAAGCTAGAGATGTTCATCACCTGCCCTTTAAGGTGAGCCTGGTAGCAGAAGACTGGATCATTTGTATTGAGTAGAGATAATATTCTGATGTTGTGTTTTACTTACCTCACCTCTGAAAAGAATTCTTGGGTAGCAAATTTATCTTAAAGTGCATTTTTATAATTTTGTATTGCATAATAAATTCATGACAGTCTTAGAGTTGCCATGGAATGCTGCAGCAGAAAAGTAACTTCCATAACACAGCCCTAAAAGAAAGAATTTGATCTTTTTTTAAAATCTTAAATGAAATTAATTCTGTGTCAAGGAGTGAGTAGAATCCTCATGTCTAAATTAGAGGGAAAGATAGAAAATGCTTCATATTGTGACCTGTGACCCACAGTATGATGCTAAAATTAATTTACTCTGTGATTTTATGTTCTATTTCCAGGACCATCTTCAGCTATTATATTCAATTGGATCAAACATTTCCACAGAGAGGTAATTTTTCATAATTAAAAAAAAAAAAATAGAATGAAGCTATGTCCTTTCAGGATTCCATGCTATTTTTGTGTCTCTATCACTGCATAGAGACTAGAATTGAAGAAATTTTTAATCTATGTGGGCATATGCTCGCACAGCTTTTTGTATGCAACCTTCATTTAATAAATCCTTAGTGCTTTAGATCTTTGATCCCATCTTACTTGTGTGCACTCAGAAGTAGTTTCAGCATCTTTTACTATATTTAGCTTTTTATGCTTTAGTATTTTAAATACAGATAGCATGTGTAAAACTCTGTAATTACTTTTTCATATGCAGAATTTCTCAGCTCCTGTCTTTTGCTGCAACTCTCTGCTCTCAAGAATCTTCTACATTGGGACTTCCAGATTTTCCTTTAGACAGCTTATCGGCTGCAGTTCAGATTTTGGTATGTGCATACATGTGCTGTGAAACTGTATGGGTTTAAAATTTCTCAGATTTAGATCTGGTTTATTCAAGTTGTTAGAAGAAGATTAACATGAATATTTTTTTTAAATCTGAAAAAACTAAGCTGAGTTTGAGGGAGAAAAGTCTCAGTCAGATATGTCTGGATAATACTTTTACCAAACATATACCATAATACTGAAGAACAAAGTATGGTATAAGATTTGTGTTGTTATTGAATGTATCTTAGTGCTCAATTTATTATTCTTTCCCTCTCTGGTAAATCATCTTACCTGACTTCAGGGTACCTATAGTTTATCTGATGGCACTGACATAGCAAGGGGAGAGAAACAAAAGCCACAGCCTAAAAGTGCTTTGGATTTAATGTTGCACATGTAAATCAGATTGATTGCATTATAATGGCATCTGTTGCTCTCCACTGACACCTTAAAGAACCTGAAATCAATGTGGGCATAGGAAACAGTTAAATTGTATGAGATGAAGCCTACATTAGGTCTTTGGGCTGACTGGTGGATGTAGAATACACAGAAATGGAGGATTATGTGAAGATGCAGGCTGTGCACGCTCAAAGATGCAGTGCTTCCTGACAGCTAAGTCCAGAGGGAAATGGGAATTGTACATCTACAAAGTTCACAGTGACAGGTCAGGAAGGTCAGGACTAAAGCTGTGTCAGTCTTTCTGCTTTCCTGGATAGTCCTTTTTCCCTTGGACTTTATAATTACACGGTAAAATGTCAAAGACAGCATGGACGGTGCCTCCTGAAGGAAGTCAAGGATGTGAGATCTGTATAAAGAGAGAGGGATTGATGCCCTTTTGCAGGTGGAAAGGTGTGGTCAACCCAGGAGGGTAAAATACCTGGGGAGTGTCTCAGACCCACTCTCCAGGGTGCAGGTGTCTGTAGAAGGAACTCTGTTCTCTCTTGTCTCATGTGCAGTCATTTTGCTTACGGTACTACTCAGCAGGAGATCACTTCCTACATATTTTATTGAATTTTATACATTAAAGCATATCAATTACTTGTGTTACTGTGGTGCTCAATCCCGTCAGTAGTGCTGGGTACTTACAGACAGAATTCGTTTTCTGAATTAGGGGTCCTACATTAGATATTAAGAAGTGATGAAAATTCAAGTTCAGTGAAATGAAGTAGTATTTGGAGGGCTTTGGGAAAATAATATTGTTGGATTTTGAAATAAACTGCAACTTTGTATTCTTTGAACTGCAAAGTGAAAAATTATTGTTAAATGAATGCCAGATGTCTTTCAGACTAACAGAAAGAAAATGAGCCCTAAGCTGTTATCTAAACTATGGAGTGAAGGAAGCATTTTATTTTACATTAGAGAATGTGAAGAGTTACCATTGTATGACAGTGTCTTTTTAGGTAAATGGAAACTCTTTCTTTTAGAATTAGTTTTAATCACTTGGATTTCTAAGCTGTACTCAGTGATATCAAGTTCCATCATTTTTCCTTTGTATGCTGGGTCAGTGCCATATTCTGCTTTTAGTTTAGTTAGTTTAAAAGTGTGATGAGGGTTCATTGTGATGAGTAGTTTCTTATCTTCTGTCATAGAGCCACACATTCCCAAAACTTAATTTCTTAGTTTGAGAACTCCTGCCTGACAAAAGGGAATTTTTTTCATAGGGTCTTGTTCTGAAGAGGCTTATTTTATACATTTCACTGTAATTATTACTAATTTGAGATAATGTGGAAAAATTACATGGCATGTCTTTATATATAGATATATAGATGGAGGGCTTTTAAAATGCAACAAAGGGCTCCCTGATCCTTGAAGCTGTACATTTACTATAGTGCAATGAATGATTTATTTTTACGGATTTTTTTTTTAATGTGGAACATTATAAATAGTGTTACTGCTTATAAATTGAATTACGCATTTCATAAAATATACGTCTCCTGGCTTAATTTCCAAGGAACTCTTCTTCCAGTTGTGTGCTTATGAAAATCCAAGTTTATAACTGAAAATCAGTTAATTTTATTTAAATTATTTGCTCTGATGAAGGCTTAAAAAGATAGGGCTAGTCAAATGACTGTTTTCCACTAGTGTTACACACAAGTAGTCTCTAAAAATTTGCAATTCATTTTTGAAGTGAACAATCAGTCCTTAATCAATTAACTTACAGAGTTTGAAACACCTTTTTCCTACCAGGAAAGGCTTTATGCATAGTGTCTTCAGTAGTCACAAACGCATTTCTCTTTCTTTATTGCTGCAGCAAAATAGTCAAATATTTTTCTAGTTCAGGCAGCAATTGACAAAAGAGTTAGTACTTAAATCTAACCAGGAGATAGTAGGAAAAAAAAGGTTGGGGTTTTTTTTCTGTAGGAAGTACAAACATAGTTATTCTTTTCAAAACAAAACAGTTTTAATCAAACTGTTCAGAAATGTCTGTGAGCAGATTTGTTAAGCAGAATTGGTACAATGTAATAGAGTCAACATTAAATACTATAAATTGCTGTGAATGTGTAGATCATTATTGAAATGCAGATTTCTTGTCATATGGTTTCTTTTCTAGTGGTACTGTGAGACTCATTTACCTGTGGTGGGATTTGTCTCTTTTGGCCATATTTGTCTTTAGGTACCTGAGCCAGTCACTGTAGCTGCCATTTGTGCACAGGAAAGAAAATAACTTTTAGGACATAGCTTTTCTAACCTACTTTAGACATTTAAATTAAAATGAATTACAACTGAGAAGTGCCTGTTTCAAATTCTAGTTGAATACTGCTTGTAGTGGTCCTTTGTATATTATCCTTACAGTCTTATTTTAAGTTCAAAGCTGTGCAGGATTTTGGATTAATGGCTGGTGACAGAATGAGCCAATAACTTTTTCAATTTTCTTTTTTATTTTGAATTAGGATTCCTTTCCTATGATGTCAGTCCAGCATGTTATTGACCGGCTTTACCCATATAACCTTTTCCTTGGAAAGGAAGGCAGGACTGCAGTCAAAGACATGTTAAAAGTAAGTATTGCACAATATGTTATAATTCTAGGGAGTGAGCGATTAGGGCAGTTGCTCTCCTGACTAATGGCATGTCCTGGTTTAGGGCAAATTTTGGGAGGAAACTTCAGAAGTGGTCTTTTCTAGAAAGCAAATTCAAGCAGCCCCTCCCCTAACTGGTTTGGGAGGTAAACCTCCCTCGAGAAAAGTGGAAAAAACTGTTTACTTAACAAGCAAAATACTCAAAAACATGGAAAAATTAATGGTAATAATCAGTGGAACACCTCTTTGTTCTGAAGAGATGGCGAGTTCAGTGAGAGAGTCCTTGTCACGGGATGTAGCTCAGCTCGCTCAGTCTCAGTCCCTCCGGTGCTGGAATGCCGCGTCCCGGGTCCCAATGGGACACAGGTGTGAGCTCCCAGTGTTTTTCTGGGTTTTCAGTCCAGAGCAGCACTGAACAGCTCCAAGGAAAAGAAAAAATAAGAAAGCCACAGGCCTGGGAACTTCTCTGCCTCAGCTAGCTCAAAAGTTAACTAAAAGCAAAGGAGAGCTCTGTGCCACTGTCTGTGCTGCAGACAACATGCACCAAGAGAGCAAAAAATGCGGGGGAGTGAAAATGAAACTTCTGCACATTGTGTGCCACCACTTCCCCCTCTCTTCACTCTTGGATCTGATTTTAAAGGTGCAGAACTTATTTCTGGGCTAAACAGACAAATGGGGATACAATTCAGCATCATAAAGTCACCCTAGGACATGGTACTTCTTTACTTCCATGTAAAAACAGAAATCTTATGTAAATTAAATGGCTATATTATTGCTGATGTTTAAAACTTTCATAACAGAGTTTAAAAAAACCCTCATGAACTAGTTAATTTCATTATCGTGAAAGGTGAAACCTCTAGGATCTTTGGAATATTTAGACCTCAGTTAAAGACAACAGAAGAGTTCTCGTTACATAATAAGTGGGTAATTAATTTGAAAGTAGTTACTTGTATGGTTAAGCTAGTCAAATGCTTAAAAAATACCTTTGGCATTTGACATTTAAGAGAAGATTCTAAAAAAATTGTAGATATCACATGCACAAAGTACATTCACCATTGCATAATTATAGATGATTATTAGTCTCTGGATTTGGTCTGTGTTATTTTTGGTTGCTTGTTTTTGGTCAGACCTGTTTTGTCGGTTTGTCCATGTTCAATAGTAGCTTACAAAGCCTATAATTATGATGGGTTATTCAATTTATCTTTTAAAACTTAAGCACAGTGTCAGCTTTCTTTAACTGTTTAAGTTGTTGTATTATGAGTTACATATGTTGCTGAAACTTAGCATTAAAGTGTTTTAACCAGCTCTTTCTGAAGAGCTGAAGTCCTGAAAATTAGATATTATTTCTATGTTCATATTTGGAAATAACCAACTTTGTAGCTAGTGAATATTTGGTTTCCCTAAAGCCAAGTTTATGTGTCAGGGAAATATTTGCAGCCCATCCCTGCTAACATGTTCTTTCTCCCTTCTCCCTCCTCCTTTTCACATTGGAGTTCAGTCCTGTATTCCCTATGTAACTGGACTGCTCTCCTACTTGTCTTCCTCAGTTTTAGGATGGACAGTCCTTGAATTTGATTAGGAGATTGTCCTGAATGACTTGCTAGCTTTTCTGAGCCATCAACCCTGAGTCCTGTGGAGTCCTACCTACGACTTCTCTGAATAAGCCAATATGACCTGAAGTCCAAGACCTGAAGTCATTTGTCACTTGCCTTTAACTGTTGCCCAGGAACTTCCACCTGAATATAAGGAAGAAATTCTTTACTGTGTAGGTAACCCAGCACTGGAACAGATTGCCCTGAGAGGTTGTGAAGTCTCCCTTACTGGAGATATTCAAGAACCATATGGACACAGTCCTTTGCCACATGCTCTAGGATGACCCTGCTTGAGCAGGGAGGTTGGACCAGATGATCCCCTGTGGTCCCTTCCAACCCGACCCATTTGGTGGCTCTGTGTCATGCTTTCCTTCCACCACAGTGGAAGAGGTGATTGAAGTTGCCTGTAAGAACAATCATCCATGTGGAAATGGACTTTCATCTGTTAGCAGAGCAGTAACAGTCACTTCTATCTTAATATGCCTTTATTTTCAATACTTTGTCATTTTGTTTACTCGTTCAATTGCAGACAGTGAATATCTTTATGTTCAATACCATCAGCTTAATTTCCTATTTCTTTTCTTTAACTTTGTGTTGTGCATGCTTTTGCTTCTTGTGTAAGACAGTTTGATTTGGCTTGTAGAATTTTTCTTTCTCAGTGATGTTAATGTAATTTTAAATACCTCATTAATAGACTTTCCTGTGTTAATTTTCCTCTTTTTTAAAAGAATCTTCCTCCTTCCTGCCTTCACAAACTTACTATGTCAACAAGTACATATAATCTTATTTGAAATTTTGTTCTATTTGCACACCACAAATCTTGTTAAGTAATGAACCTTTAGAAATACAGAAAATAACTGGTTGTATTGAGGAATGTCTGTTTGTAATGTTATAATAATAGCAGCTCCAGAACTGTATAAATTTTAATCGGAAAATATCTTTTGCATTCTATAAGAATAGTGAGGGAGACGAGTCTAGGAGAAGCAAGACTCTTCTTTTCTATAAATTTCCTAAGAGTATCCAGGTAATAACTGCCACTGAATACTTCCTTCTGTGTAAAAGGAAATGCTAATCTTTACTGGGTGGTAACAAGAGTTGAAAAAAAAAATACTGGAAATGTGTTGGCATTGATGGATTAATTTGTGTATTCAATCACTTCTTAACATCAGCTAACATTTAAAGAAGAAAACCCCAAACTGCAGATAATGGAATGTAAAGTTTATGTGTCAGACTCAGAGGCAATATGGGGATAATATAGCTGATAACATACCCTAATTTCAGGATATCTTCCCTTCCAGTCAGCCCTTGGAGCTGAGAAGTGCAATAGCCAGTGGTTATGGCAAACAGGTAGTTTTGGCAGCTGTTAGACACTGTGCATGTTTCCTGATGAGATCATACTCTTAAGGCACCATCTTCCCAAATGTTATCTTGAACTTGGAGAAATCCTTTCCTTAGAAACCTTGCTTTCTGAGGCTGCACCAAAATCTAGGCGTTACTTGTAGTTCTTATTCTCAGTAATAATATAAAGTGACATATTGACTTATACCTTCCCTGGGAGTGAAGGTAGTTTCTTAGGAGTGTTTGCAGATGAGAAACTTGACATGACCCAGCAATGTGAGCTTTGAAAGCCAGCTGCACCCTGGACTGCACCAAAAGCAGCTTGGCCAGCAGGTTGAGAGAGGAGATTCTGCCCCTCTGTTCCTTTCTGGTGAATAATGTTGAATTCCCACCTGGAATAATGTTGAAGAAAAACAGATGTCTATCAACCACCTTTTTAATTTGATATGAATGTTAACTCCTTGTTTTGAACTAGTTGGCATAAAAAAAGGCATTTAAAGATTATGCACTAATCCAGCATCAGCAGGGATCTCTAGAGGTGCTTAACATACAAAAGTATTTGTACAAGTGCTACATTTTGCAGCATTCAGCAGTTCACTAGCTTGCAACAGACAGGACAAAAGTACCAAAATAAACTTGCTGATAATATGCCTTTGTTTACCCTTATTTGAAGTTTCTGCACTTGGCAACTCTATCAATTTGTATTCTGATTCTTACAGTTGATCCTTAACTCCAAAGATCTGACAAAGGAAAATATGAGTTGGTTGGATTTTTGACCTTCAAAATTATTCTGTACTTTCTGTACTGCCATGACAAATTATTTTGACTGACAGATATATATTGAATGTAGTTGATATAATTGAAATATAGTTGTAAAAATTAAATTAAAAAGTATTTGAGGTTTTTCTCTGCAAGGCAGAGATGGAGAAATCACTGATTTAAAAAAAACCCAGCTTTCAGTTAAACACTGTCAAACAATAAGCTTGAGCATATATGGTGTGTTTCCCACAGCACTGGGGTTTTCTTTTCTGTATGCAACTGAGAGGCTTTTATAAAATTGATTGGCTTCATTTGGGTAAGGCATGGTGGCAAATAAGAGGCTCCACATTTTCTATCCTTATTTCTTCATTGTCCCATAAATTTCTGTTTTACTCCAGATTCATTGGATGTTTTGGATTTACTCTTTTAATTCTCACATGCGTTTTGTGCACCTTTTTTCACAGTGCTGGAAACACCCACTATTTGGTTTTTTTACCTTCTAATCAGGAGAATCTTTCCATGAGATTTTAGAAAAATACATACAGAACAGATTTGTCTTAATAAAAGTGCAAGTCACCTTTAGCCTATATCTGTTCTTAGCTTTACTCTAAAGCCCTAGAATTTTTCTTCATTTTTTTCATGCTTTGATTAATTCTGTGTTTACTGTTTTAATCTTATACCAAATAAAAGTTTTTTTGTTGCCTTTACTCATTTTTATATTATTTACACACCCACTTTAATCTTACCTGACCTCCTCATTGAAAACTGTTTCCCTGCCTCACAGTACATAGGAATGCTTTTAAAACTGGAATTCTATTTCATGTCTAGACAAGAAAGAATTCTTTTCTAAGATATTTCTGTTGCAAATTTTGTTCTAAGGAAGAATTTGTTTCTCTCTTACTCCTTCCAAAGTATTTTATAATCTTTGGGGTTTTACATTAATAGGTGTTCTTAGTGCCAATATATACCATTGTAGTGGAATCTGTCAGACTTCATCTATCAATCCATCCCATCTTGCATTTGCGGTTCCTATTTTTCTCCTTGTGAAGCAGTTCAGTCCTCTGGTACTTTGGAAAATTCTCTTTCCTTCAGCCTTTGGATGCCTCTTTTGAGTAGTCTAGCTGCCTTGGGTTCAGCCGAGTGGTCATCTGCACCTATGGCTCCTTTAAGCTCTCTGTTCCTTTGACCAGCTGGATTACTGGTGTATTCTTTGCATTTTCCATTTTGAGATATTGCCGGTCATCAGATGCTTCCAAGTGGTCAGAATTCCTCTTCCTTTTTTCCCTAACTTTTACAGTTTGCCTTTTCTCACATGTTCTTAGGTGTGCAGAATATGGCCTGATGATTATGAGCTGCCAAACCACTTCCCTGGTTTTTGGTGACTGGTCTATTCTTTTTACTTTGCTCTGAGTCAATGAGGCTGTCTGCTTCTGGCTCTCCAAGTATCTCTTAAACTTTCTGATACTGAGTGTGCTTGGTAGTTGTTCTCTCAAACCACAAATACTTTTTCCCTTGCAGCTATCAGCTTGAGCATTTTATAAAGGAAGTTTTTTCTGGCTCAGCAGAAACGTTTAATCCATTTTACATTTACATCCATTTTACATCCATTTTATGCCACTCTGATTCCATTTCTGCCTATCATAATTCTAAATGAAAAACTGTGTCAAAGAGACCTGTCTTGGTCTGAAAGCCACAGGCAGTTTTGTTTGCTGCTCCTGTTCAGGTGTAGGTGTGGTATTTACTAGAGGGCTGAGGTTGTTTAATTACTAGAGTATTCAGTTCAGCAACATCTATGTAATTACATGTGAGTAATTCAAATTCAGTAAGATGAATTTAAGTTGTGTAAATTTAGTAACAATTTGTACATAGACAGTCCTCTTTCACTATCCTGACTTAACGTCTAAACTGCTACAGAACCCTCAACAACAGGAACAAAGAAAACCCCACCAAAACAAAAAAACCCCGACCAATCAAAAAACCACGCTAGATATTTTAAACTCCCAAGACCTTTGTGTACAAGTTCTGCTGTTGCTGTCTCTAAATTATTGTTGCCTGGAATCCAGCATCTGCTGGTGCAGATAATCTTGCTCACTCACTTATTTTCTCTTGTTGGTAAGGGATTTAGTGTATAAGCAATTGGGAATTTTGTATAAGCACCCTTGACTCTATCCAAAATGCCATTAACTTAGTAAGAATATTGCAATTTATTAATGAATATAAGAGTGAGAACATTTGGTAGTTGATTTCACAGAATCATAGAGTGTTTCTTAGAATCATACTTGGAGTTAGTACTCAGTAGGCATTCCTGTCCTCTCTTGTTTAAGAATGTAATGGTATCTGAAGTAGACTCAGCTGTTACAATAAGAATATAATTTGGTTCAGCCCTTTGCTAGAGCACCTTTATCTTAAATATGTGTTTAAACATAGTATTTTTGTAGGCTTTTGCTCAAGAATGGAAATTTACAAAGTGAAAAAGCTTTTGTAAAAATCCATCTCAGTTTTCTTTTTCAAATTTAATAGGCAGTGCTATGAATCCTAGTAGTAATAATACTATATGCCTTTCAAGAGGATTTTACATTAATGACCTCTGTTTAAAAAACTCTATTTTCTAAGAATTCTAAGGAGTTGGAGAGTACTTCTTTTTCTCTTGTTTACTCAACTTTCACTCTGTTGAATAAAATGACTCTATGAATTCGGTGGTTCCAATTATTAGCTTTTTTTGTGCCTAGAGTCCCCAATCTGACTCTTCTTACTGCACAATTTTTAAATGGTTTTTGTGCTTTCTAGGTACAGCAAAAATAAAAGAGTATAATGCTCAAAAGAGAATTGAGGAAACATATGTCCTGTTTTATGTCCTTGATATACCCAGAACATGCTGAAGGCTTAATTACAGAATCATGTCCTCAATTTTCCTCAATTTTCATTGTAAGAGGCAGCTATGAAACTAAGTACATGCAACGTTTCCTTTTTTTTTTATTGGTAGTCAGATGTTTAAATCTACAATTGGTTGCAATGTGCTGCAGAGATAGGTGGTCTATTATTATTATACATGCTAAAGGCAATGGTTCATTTCTTGTGTTATTTTAGACCTTAGTCAGGCTAAGACTTGGCAAAGTCACCATGTGACATTTTCAGTTTATATCTGTCTCTTCAGTCTGAATAAGTATACAATCTCTCTGCTTTTGTTTTTAATACAAAGGCCATGAAGAATGTGAACACAGGTATCTACAGTAAAAGTTGAAGTAAATGGATTTAGGACTTCACAAGCAATTAATCATGAATATGCTTCTGGCATTATTTTAGAAGGAAAAGTGTTAAAAAACAGAAGGTTGTATTTAATAATGTAATTACTGTAATTAATTTCCTCATCCCTGAATTTTACAGCGCTTTGAGCTTCAAGATTCAGAAAAACACTTGTTTCCCAGGAAGATTACTAGAGTAGAAAGTGTACATGGAAACAAACCCTTCAAGGCTGATGTAACTGTCCAAATTGGTGAAAAAGAAGTGACATTCCAGGTATAAATTTATACATTAATCAAACTATAATATGTTTTTAAAAATCACTAACTTATTTTCATCTCTTCAAGAATTTGACATACTTGATACTAAAAGTCATTTGCACTCAACTTTTTTTTTCTGGTAACACATGGTATTTATTAGAGACACATTTAGGTACTGTATTAGTTTATGGATACACATGATTTTACTTCTAGATAAACTCATAGTTTCCTCCATGTGAATCATTACAGTTTGGATGAAAAAGAAAGCCTTTCAATTTCTTTTTTTTGTTTGTTTTATTGGATTAGAATAGGAGAGAGTACTTAAGATGCTCTTAATGCTGCTTTCCCCTTTTTCTTTTTGTAAAAACAATAGTCTGTCTTTGTTTACACTTCAAATAAAATCTAATGAGTGCTTGGTAATGTTCCGACACAGGATGTTGGGAAAATGGAACAAAGTAATCACATCAAATATGATTAGTTTGAGTTTCTTCCAATGAAGTTTATGACCTGCTAGGTGGTGAAATAAGTTCTTACTCAGGAAACAGATGCTGATCTGAGAATTTGAAGTTAATGTTGAATTTGGAGAGTCTAGAGAGTCTGTAAAGGTGAATTAGTGGGAGTCAGAGAGATTATAATAACATTGGTGAGGAATATCCTAAGAGAGTTTATACCATGACAAAATGAAGAGGGGAATAACAGCAAATGGGAATTTTTCAGGAAGAGTTGAGTCTGTGGGAACTTGATTCAATTCTTTTCTGAGGCAAAGATTTTTGTTTTCATTTGACATATAGATGATGCATTCGGCAGAATATCTCTCTTATGCCCTCTGAACAGGAGGGCATAAAAAGTTTGCCGATGAAGCAGTTTCCAGACTAGAGCAGGAAGTGGAAATGTAGAGCAAGAGCCTTAAGGTAGTGAACAATTTAAACTCTCCAGAGTTCAGGTCAAAGTGGTTCCTTCAGATTTTCACAATACTAATTGCTCAATCTCTTCCATGTTTCTTCCATGTTTTCTGGTGAGCAAAGAGTATTGGTGATTTTTTATTTGTCTCTTTCACAAACAGCCTGAAATTCTTTGCATACCCCAATGCTGTAATTGTATTGATTCACATTTTATTAATTTTTTTCCTGAAGAGTGAGTGAAGGAGTTTGTCTATTAGAAATTAGGTAGTTTAATTTTGTGCGAGTGACAGTTTCAAGTTTGATGGATGACAATTATCAGCAAAATATTACAGTAGTTTTGGACAAGCATAACCTAGTTCACATGAAGCTTAGAGTTATCACAGTATAGTTTATTTAGCTGTTTTTTTTGTTTTTTTTTCTTTTTCTGTAGGTTCCATCTGGAACTGGAATGTTAAAAAATCATTCTCGATCAGATACTTTCATAAGGACTTCCAGCCATAATCAACTGTTGGCAGAAATGATGCAATCCCATATGGTTAAAGATATGTGTTTAATTGGAGGAAAAGTAAGAATTAAAATTTCTATTTTCCCTTCTTCCCCATGATATTTAGAATGTAATCTAATTAATATTTTTTAACTTTTTAGGGCTGTGGCAAAACAGTTATTGCGAAGGAGTTTGCTGATATACTGGGATACAGCATAGAACCTATCATGCTATACCAGGTAAAAAGACTATCTGCTGATGATTATGCTTTAAATATGATCTCAAATAGAGACTTTCTCACAGCACTGAAGGTGTTGGGTGTTTTTGCAAGCCCCAAGCTCTGTCATGCTTAAGAGCAATGTCATAGTCAGTGGTCACTCAGTACTTGTTTGGAAAGAATTGTCGGTCTGAAGTTGTAGTATACTCTAACCTCATGGCATAAGCTGAAAAGCTACAATATTTAAAAGTAGAATTAATTAATTTGCTAGCTTTTCACACAGAGATTACATGTGTAAGGTTTTCTTCATAACCCTGAAGAAGGAAAGTGCTTAAATAAAATATGAAGTCAAGGATCTCCTATGACTTTATGAGTCAAAATACACCAAATATAGCAGGATTTACAGTTCTAAGTGATAATTTGCAATGCTGCAGGAGAATGTTACCATCAGATTTAATGCAATATATTGGTACCTTTCTTCGATCCCTTTTCTGCTTGAATTTTTTCCCAGACAGCACAGAGACCTCCAAAGGAAGAAATGGCAGTGGCGTCTGATTCAAAAGTGTACTGATATGGGGAGAAACACTGACAGAGATGGGTGGTGAGGTTCAAGGGTTGAAAAAGTGAGAGGAAAATAGAAAATAGAAATACTTATGATGATGATGAAAAAGGACAGTCCATTTTATGTTTTCCTGCACTGTTGAGAACCTCCCCAGACAGGATCCCACTGCTTTTCCTTCCCCCTCTGTGTGGCTTCAGCTGATAAGGGTGAAGACTTTGAAACTCTGTCTGCATAACTGGGGTCATATGGATGACTTCTGCCCTTTTCTTATGCTTTAACGTGTCTGATTGTGAGCAGATTTGGGTTCCAGGGCTACATATCCTCCTACAGTGTTATGTCCTGTTCATAGTAATGTACCTGGATTCCCAGCAGTGCCTATCTTTTGTATAGTGGCCTATTAAAATAGGTGTATAGTTTCTGAGCCAGAACTGTGTGTCCAGCTGCTCTGCGTACTTCTCTCTGTGCTTGTCACTGTAAACATAGTTTTAAATCATCCCAGAAAAATAACTTCCACAATTTGACAAACACGCTTAAGGGCAAGTACACCTTAACCCTTGGATTGTTGCACACAATTCAATATTTGGTATTCAGCAGCAAAATTAGATAATTATTTGCTTAAAAACATGACCACTGTTTCTCAGCTTCCTACCTTTAATTAGTATGGTTTCAGTGAATATGAGCAGAAGGCTTCATATTTGGAGTCCCACATGAGCAGAGCTGACAATGGAACTATTTGTTTAGTAAACATCTTTCTTTGAAAAGGATCTGTAATTCCTATAAAAATAAAATTAGGAAAGGATTTGAGGTATTTTCCACTGAAGTGAACCGTTCCTTTGGCTTTAGGAGGGTTTGATCAAGCTCAGAGGGCAAATGGGTTTTATAGAAAGGCTTTTGGTGATATCAAAACAATATCAATAAAGCAAATAAATGACTGAGAACTGCTTTGTCACTGTAAATTCCTGTGTAGCCAAGCCTAGGTAAGATCCACGTATATGTATCTATACAATGTGTTACATAAACTCAAAAGTTTTTACAAAAAGCAGTGTATAAAAATAGTATTGAATGTAGCTGAGCTATAAATAAAATTTCAGAATGCATTTGTTTTTCTTAAAATACATAACCTATTAGGGGCTTTGCATAGCAAAGTAATAGGATAATTTAATGATGGAACAAATGTTAATTTCATACACTAATTCAGCAGTGTAGACTATGAAAAGTTTGATAATGCTGTAAATTTAGCATTTTCTTTTCTACTTTCATTCAAAAAAGTGTCTTCTGGACTTTTTTCAGAGAGACCTCATACTATCCTGAACCCACTTCTAAAATGAGGGAGGCTTTTCTTTTTTCTATGGTTCTTATTTACTTTCTGATAATTTTTGCACGCACAAAAATGAGTAGAGGGACATTTAGCTAAGATCTGAAGCAATAGCACTGTTTCTCCTCAGGCTGGCTGAAGAAATTATAATATTCTTGAATTTTTTGATATATATGTGTGTGTATATGTATATATAGTCTTTACTTTTAATATTTGCTTCATTGTTTTTTGCAACTGAAGTGGATTTAAGGACTTGAATAGTGTGAAAAAGTGTATTTCTATATTTATTTCACAGAAAAAACAACTCTAAAAGCTTTTATGTTGTAAAGTGAGAATCAAATTTACCTAAAGCAAACCTTCTGGAACATAGATCATCTCTTAAATTAACTGTTGGTTGTTTCATTTGTGATATCTGACATCATTTTATGGATTTCTCATTATATACAGTTCCATGTAGGTAAATTGCTGAGAAAGGAAAGTCCTCCTGATTAGGAAGGGTTTGGTTTTAAGTTGTCTCTTAATGCAGTTAAGCAACAGCAAATGAGAAGTAGTAGCCAGCTAGTGCTTTGTGGACTGTAGCTAGGGAACTTTTAGTCCAAATGCTTAAAATAAAATACTTTCTTCCCCCAAGAATTTCAGAGGGGGAAAAGAGTAACAATCGAAGTGATGTTATAGCAGTTTTCCAGCAGCTTGCTTCTTTTCTTCCCCAGCAAAAACAGTTTTGTAAGCACATCACCAGTGTTTGTGTACTGTGATGTTTTTGTTTCTAGGGCTTTTTTTTTTTTTTTTTTGCCTGACCTCATAGGTTTTCTTTACCAAATCCTTCCAGTTTTTTATTTGAGAAATACTAACAAATGATTAGTCCAAATTGGCATGAAAAGCAGGAAACATGGATTCTTCACCTCATGATTGCCAAGAACATGATTAGTACTACAAGCCATGAAAAATGGCTACGTTGGAGGCTTGTGTTGGTATAGCTGCTAGAGGGAGTGTAACAGAAGTTATCCTGCTTGGGTTTTCTCCTAAACATATTTTTTTTCCTGTATGCAAAGTGCTCTAGAAAATACACAATGTAATATAAAACACATAAGTTATAATGACTGTTTCAAAATAAGCTTTTTGTTTCACAAGGCAATATATTGTTGCCATTACTTTTTCAAAAATAAGAGGAATAGTAAATTCTTCAGGGAATTCTTCCAAACGAAGGCCTTTTTAGCATTAGAGTATTGTAAGATTAGTTTTAATATCATATATTAAGTGATTTGAATAAAATTTATTAAAAATTGAATTAGAGTAAATAAATAAAGCCAGTAAACCATTGGACAGGTACTTAGCCATAAAATAAGTTCCTTTTGTGCTGGTGTTAAAAAACTGTGCAGGTGTTAGCAATGGTATTCCTTTTTAATCACCCCTTAATTGAACCTCATTCAACCATTTAAATTACAATGTTATATTCATGTTATAGTTCAGAAAGAATTTTGCACAAAATACTCTTCTGAGTTTATCTGCAGAAAATTAATGCATGATTCTCATTGTTGGCATTAGAGATGGACATGCTGTATATAATACCAGGCTCACAGTCAATTCATACTGTGTGTTGTTTCATTTCTCTAGAGGTGTTTTATCCAAAGGTGTGTTAGTTAAATATTCATTACAACATTTACTAGCTGCTGAATGCACAGTTCTTAAGTAAGTCCTAAACCCACATTTTTCTCTCTTTTATAAAAATGTTTAGTGTCTAATGCATTAATAAAATAGAAAAGAGTGAACACAGCAGTAAAACAATAGAAATACAACAATGAAAATATGGTATGGTTTTGTGGATTTGAATGTGAGACTTTAAATTAGATAAATGTGGAAGCACTGAAGGAACCAGACTTTGTCCTGTTATTTTAGGGCTTTTAAGGAAATGCAGAAAAAGGAAATGATTCAGGCCATATGACATCATGTATTCTATTTTTATTCTTTTAAGTTCAAAGGGTTTATAGTTGTGAAAAAGACATATGCAAAAGCTACAATTACAGTAGAAAATATGTTTTTATCTGATTTTGGGTTAAGTTGTGTTCACAGCATAGTCTGGGGAAGGAGTTCAGTCTTCCATGTCACAAAATTACTGTTATGTCTATTTTTCTAGTGCTTACCTGTTTTCATGGAACATCTAAAATATGTGCACTGGAGGATATGCTAGATTTTGTCTTTGGTTTTATTCCTTGAGCCTTATTTTGTGATAGGCTATGTAATTTTGATAAATTCTGTGTTAGGGGATTCTTTCTTAACCTGTTCATTATTCTCTGATGCTTCCATTGCATTTTCCTGCTTCGAGGTGGAATGTCATACTGGTTTATGTTCAAGACTAGTGATAAAATCTTTGCTCTTTCGGGGGGTTCCCATATGAAAGAAATTATTCTTGTTTGCTCCAGGTGTAAATTGCTGCCCCCCTTCTGTACATAAGGCTGTGTATAAGTTGTAATATGCTTGGTATTTTGTTAAAGGGGCAGAGGGGGAAAGGCTTTTGTTCTTGTTTCAAAGAGGTGATATTGGCAAGTCTAGAACTTCCAAAGACTGTTTAGCATTTTGTGAGTAGATTGTGTGTGTATTTCTAATATTCTTTGGAAAAGTAATTTAAGATGTCCTGCTAATCTTCCTATATTTTTGGGAAGAATAGAGTGCAGTTTTTTAAGGACAAAGCATGTACTCATAAATTAGGAGAATAGATCATAAATATATTCTTCTGATGGACTGATACTTCCAGGATATGACGGCTAGAGATTTGCTCCAGCAAAGGTACACTCTTCCAAATGGAGACACTGCCTGGAGACCGTCGCCGCTTGTCACTGCAGCTCTGGAAGGAAAGCTTGTTCTTCTTGACGGCATTCATCGAATTAACCCTGGCACTCTAGCTGTGCTCCAAAGGTCAGCATGTGAGCTTGGATAAGTTGGGTGCACGTGGTATGCGTGTTCAGTGGATGCCTGCTGAGGCCTTAAGTTCCTGCTGGTGAATATGGCTTTGGAACTTCAGGAGTACTGTAAAGATCAAGCTGGGCATTGAAGTTTCATAGAATATGTAGTGCGCATTTTTTTACTTAAGAGCAGAAACAATTCTTTAATTTTTTGTAAGCCTAGAATAGTACAGGAAATTTCAGCCTGTTGTACATATAGGGTGTAAGTCCGAATTTTGGAATAAGCTAGATTTCATTCTAGAATTATGAAATCCAGAAATTAGTAATATTTGTGCAAGAATTTTAAAATGCAACATGTCAGCAAATGTTTGAAACACTTTGGGTGCATTCTGCTTCTAAACAAGCATGTTATAATATAAAATATGTTGCACAGCATACTTTGTATTGATTACAAAGATCTCTTTCTAAACATTATTTCATCATTCAATAAAAAATAAATTAAACTTTGCAGAACACTAATAGCAAATACTATGTTAATAATTATTTATACTGTCAAGTAATTTTTTAAATGCTATTTCATATGCTTGCATCCTATACTGCCTTTTGCAAATCAAAGGACATAGCGAACTTTAAAAGCAGGTTGTAGCAAAAACATTTTCTTCTTTCTCTTAGTATATATATATGCAGAAGGACAGGACAGGTTTATGCTTGCCTGTGTTTTTGCCTGTTCATCTGTGTAGTGTTCCTTTCTGATTTTTAGTTCTGAGATGTGCATGCATTATAGATAATCAACTTC
This sequence comes from Polioptila caerulea, assembly GCA_013397295.1. NCBI lineage: Eukaryota > Metazoa > Chordata > Aves > Passeriformes > Certhiidae > Polioptila > Polioptila caerulea. Next base: position 346,785 of record VYXF01009217.1, on the reverse strand, counting down.
TGCATATCACAGAATAAAAGCTGGGTCTGTATGTATGTTAATCATTAAAGCTAGCTGAAATATAGCATTTCAAGAAATAAAAGTATATTACTTGGTACAAGCATAACAAAAAACACTGGTAAGACAGATTATTTTATTTTTCATATTCTGACCATATGGATTTAAACTAAATTGACAGACTATGTGCTAAAACTTATGTATGTTATTTTACCTCCATGCCTGGATCCATCTTGAGTTGGTATAATTTTTATTTTTTTTACTGAGACGTATGTTAACTGAGATAGCTTTTAAAAACACCCTTAGTTATGATATGTATTATAAAAATTAATCAAAGGCAAGATAAAGCTTATTCCTTGTTTTCAGACTAATACATGACAGAGAACTGACTCTCTATGATGGCACCAGATTGTTAAGGGAAGATAGATACCAAAATTTAAAAGAAGAATTGCAGCTCTCTGATGAGAAACTACAGGAAAGGTAAAGTATCAGCTATGACTATAGAATGCAAACAGCATTTCAATTTTATAGTTTTTTGTCTAATAAAATAGAAATGCAAAATGCTTTTCTGTTAAACTGATTTCTTTTAATTGCTAAGAGAAATATCTTTTGAACATCAAATTCCTCCTGAGCTCTATTTCTTTTTGTGATTTGGCAAAATTATATCCTGTTTAGAGTGCTTGAACTAAAAGGAAAACATTCAATATCCTTTAAAAAAAGGATTTAGAAATTGAAGAGAAATTCTAAGTAGGTAAGAAATAGTATTAAGCTATATTGTGCTTAATTTTGGAACATTTTATTAAAAATCTTGGAATATAAAGCTATATTGAAGTTAAATACTACTTGTTACTTTCTTTTGCCTCATGATCTAGAAGGCTGGTATTTAATTTACAACCAATATGGGGCAGGAAATCCTAAGGATGGGTTGGGACCCATTATGCTTATTCTTTTTGTTCCTTTACTTCCACTTGTCTGCCAGAAACGTTCCACAGATAGAAATGTTTGCTAGTCCTCTGAGGCCATACTTGATACATGATCAGACACTGCTGACCAGTTTTAGTTAAAGCGACGGATACTGTTGGTTGTGTGTCAGAACAAATGCAGTCCAATATATACAGAGCTAAACAAACTATAATTCTGAAATGGATCTATCCATCCTCTGAAAAGACAGTTGAACTTTTATGTCAGACATCCATGCTCATATTTATGCTGCAGTGTGTGCATGTGTCCAGACTTTGAAGAGGCCTGATGCGTTTATAGCAGGGGGGCATTCATGATGTGCCACACATTTTTTCTCAATTGTCTTGCGGAATCTGTTTTTTTTTCTTTGACCTCCATAGTCTACCCTTTAGAAAAACTGCTTTTCTTTTACTTCCTAGTTGTTTCCATATTTCTGGTTCCCTTTTCAATCAAAATGCAATGGGTTTAAAAAATGAAAGACAAGAACTGCCCCTAAAAAAACCAACAAAAAACTCAAACTTCATTCTAGGCCTGCTTGTTGCAAATTCCATCCAGTCTGCAGAGGCCATACACCTAGGTAGATGGTCATTTCCTGCATTTGTTTTATTTGAGTGAAGAACTATGTTTCAGAGGAGTGTTCTGTTTATTAGGATTTTAAGCACAGGCTTTGAAAAGAGCAGCAAAAAAGCTCCAAGGACCCATCTGGGATGGTATTGGACTTTGTGCTACAAAATAGATTTTTGTGCCAGTCTCCTCCCTGCTCTGTGTTCATGGTCTTGTCCAAGGTGCTTTCAGGCAGAATGGCAGTGACTGTACTGTTTTTCTCGTACCCTTTAGTTCATTGCCAATATACTCCAAAAACCTGGACAGTTCATCACACATTCATCTTCAGTGCTGCCATTCCTAGTGGATCAAATCTCTCTCACAAGAATAGAGACTTAAATCTGGATCCTGCACATCCTTTTTTGTTCCAATAATGGTTGTTTTGGCAGTGGGCTCTCTTTAATCTTCATTATCCGTTAGACCATGAGCCCTGTCCAAGCTGTCTTCTTTAATGATTGTTCTGCAGACCCTTCTCCTTTATGTTGCCTTTGTATCTGCTTTCCTTCTTTTCAGTCTCATTGAGTTACCTTTTGGTTCAACTGTTCAGTGGTAGTGGTGCATTGCTAATTGTGCATTGTTTTTGGCTACTTTGGAGCCTCCAAAAGTTAGGGGTATTTTGCTTTCCTTGAAAGGCTGTCTCTCTTTCCTTCAGATCTTGATGTACTGCTTTTATCTAATCACCTCAGTATTTTGTAATATAATATTTCTGAGTTGCTAAGCTCTTAATTATCTGTTTGACTGATGGTGAGCTTTCAGTCTCTAATCCATAAGCGAAAGGTGTCTGTTGTACTAGACAAGAATGCATTTCTGATCAGTACTTGGTCTTAGATACCCACCCCATTGTGTAGGCATTCTTATATCTGGAAGTTCAGTGTGACCATTTAGCACCATCTTGGATGCAGATTAAAATTCTTGCTCCTGAATGATCTAAAGTCCATTTTGTTGAGAATCTCCTAGATGAGGTGTTCAATCTGCTTTTGTTTTCTGTGATGACTTACTTTAAAAAGCTAGGTTAAAATAATGCAAACATGTAATTGCTTCTTTTGCTTTGGCTTTGGGCTTCTTTGACATTGCTCTTCTATAAAGACAATATTGATCTCATTAGCCCTTGAGGAACTGAAGGTGTTCCAGGACCTCATCCTGGTTTTGGTGCCTTCCATATTCTGAAAACATCACTGCCTTTAACTGACTCCAGGATGCAATGTCAATAATTACTGTTTGATTCCAGGACTATATTAGTCCTTGCTACTCATCCTTTTCAGCAGTAGTTACCAGTCACTGCAAATTTCCATACCTTCCAGTGTTGCAGAATCCAGCAGAATTAATCCATCAAATTATATCTGATCTGCTGATTTAATCACAGATTTTAATCACAACAGTGTTCATCATCCCTTCTTTGACTGTAATGTATTGTCTTTGGAGAAGCTACATAGAGTATGTTGTGATATGAATTTATTAGCAGATTGGTTGGGCAAATTCTTACCTAAATCACAACTGGGAGATGCTTTCTATATTGAGGAGAGATGTCTCTCTTGCTGCATGCCAATGACTGTGACTAGTGGCCTTAGCTGGATTTCTGAAGATAAAAGACAGCTTTACTTACCCTGATTTGCTGGATTTGACTAAAGTAATTTCAGTGTGACTACATTTTGCCAGGCCGGTGGAATATATGATGTCATTCTCAGTTTTGTTGGGACTGAATCTGCAATGTTTGCATGACACATTGTTTACCTAATTTTCCAATAAGGGAATGTTAATATGTTCCTGCAGTTTTAGTGCCTTTGATATTTAGTGCTTCAACCGTCAGAATATTCATATGTGTGGTAGAAGAGAAAGAAAAGGAGGATCAAGAATTTTGCTTGGGCTTTTTTACTAAAGGGGTGATATTTCCAATCACATTGTGATCTAGAGAAATCACGTGCCTCTGTATACAAACACAAACAGTATTACAGTGGAGAATGTGAATGTGCTTAAACCATGAGTGTGTTATTAGAGATGCTGGACAAAGAGGAAAGTATGGTTTGGTTTTCAGATTGTTTTTAGTTTTTGCAGATTAGAGCATTATTATTCATAAGTTTTATTTCTGACAGCATTTCAAAGTTTTATTACTTTTCTAAGAGCTAATAAAGTATATTCTGATTTTAAATGAAGCTAATTATTATCATTGAGTAATATGTTCACTATTATTTAATTACATTTCTACACCTGTAGAATTGCATTTTTCTAAGAAGGGCTTCAATCTGCTGGGTACAATAGCTCTGTCAGGACTGGCAAGCGTAACCAGGGCATTGCCCTTGGGATATTTTGGAATACTTCTCGGCCTGCTGAAAGCCTCTGGACTACAAAGTAACTAGTGGTGGCCACAGAGTCCTTTTTTCCTATATTCTTTATTATGCCACTTTGGCTGTGAAGTTAAGTTAGCAAATGGTCATAGAATGTATTTGCTCCTCTGAGGAAACTAAGAATTCGTGTTTATGAGTTTAAGGAGAAGAAAAAAGCTGCCCTTGAGAAAGTGACAGATGGTCCTTAAAGATATTTTACATAGAAGGAAATTATAGCTGCTGATACCTTATTCATTTAATGATTGCATGATTCATTTCCTTGAACAAGTTCAGAGAGTAAGAGAAAGTGTGTCCAAGTAGCATGCATATCCAAGATTTCTGCATCAAACTTCTTTTGTAATCATCCATTACTTCTTAGAAACAGATACTGTAAAGGGAGCACACAGCCTTTGCAAATCAAGCAGCAAAGTGTTTGTCTCAGGATGCAGTATTTCACCTGTTTGTGTGGGTTTACTCCCTCAACACACACAGTTCTTGGTGTGGTGAGCAGAAAAGCAGCTATTATAGGAAAATCTAGGAGTGGATACATAATAGGATGCTTCAAAAGCTAAAAGTCTCTCATAATACATGGTGTGTATTATGTGGTGTGCATACAATGGTGTGCATTAATACATTAATGCCTTGCAGACAGTGGATTCTTTTCCATGTGGTTAGGTTGAAAGGGAATGCACAGTAGATAATGCAAATATGAAGTGTGGCAAGGAGTGAATTTAGCAAGCAATAGAATTTTTAATTGCTTACAATTTTTAGCTTTTACTTCATTTGTTGTTTAGGGGTTTGACTCTTTTCCAGTTTAAAAAAAAGAAACAGCAAGAAAGTAACAATAGGTCATTTTGGTCCTAGTGTTACAATAATAACCAACGTACAAAATTTGATAGAAAATGAGATTTGTTGAATCATGTTGCAGGAAGAGATAACTAAAAATAGTTTGGTCTTACAGAAAGTGGCATTAGAAATACCGTTCTGCATTTTATTTTATTTTATTCTGTTTTTTCTAATGAGAAGCCTCAGTTGCTCAGAACCATGGTCAATAACAAGAAAATCTTTCCCTAAAATCACCCTGATCAATGTATGTGATTTTATTTGTAAGAGCGATGGTGGTAATCCTTGACTGAAATTAAATGGTGATGTCAAAAGGAGGACACTCATTTTATTAGGAGAGTGCCTTGCTGCCTATATTGTCAGTAAATGTTTAATAGAGAGAAGGATAGATACTCTTTGCATGAATCAGTTAACATCAAATCTTCACACTGTGTTTGAGGCTCATTAATTTAAAAGATTCCAAGTTTTTAACAAGATACACTTACTTTGTCTTCATCTGTATAACCCACGGGGTTTCTTGTCATGTCTAATATTTCTTTTCTATGAAATAGAGCTCCATGTAGGAGCTCTCCATATTGTATTCTTTTTGAGACTTGATCTGTAATGTGATGGAACAACTTTGAAGCTCTTCAGTTGTGCTGATGGAAGATGGGAACTTACAGAACACTGCAGAACGGAGTCATTTATGGTATTTGTTTAGTAATACACTTAGCCTGACATTTTCAGCATTGTAAACATCACTCCAAACAATAGACTTTTGAAATAGCCAAATAGTTTTATTCATGTTTACAACTGGGAAACCTACAGCAGTGGTGTTGTCCAAGTCCAGAGAGTACCTCAGTGAATTGAACTGATATCACCAAGTTAGCTTGCCCTGACTTTGCAACTCCTCTCCTCCCACTTCTTTCCATGCCCTGCCTGGCTGACCCCACCAAGCCCTTTGAGGGCAGAGACTAGAAGATGACTCAAAAGAAATATGATTCCTTCACCTGAAAAGTTGACTCCTTCTTGTGTTCTCTTACGGTATTGCAGAAGGGCCAGAATTTGATGGATGTCTGGAGGAGGGTTACTCTTTTTTTTTTAGAAATGTTAGGGAAGGTAAGTCTGAAAGTATGTATTTATCCTATCTAGGAAATGTCTTCTTCTATAATAAAGTTTGCTAATGTTCCCTGACCTTCTTTTATGCTTAGTGGCAGTGACATTCCCATTGGTTCCTCTTTCATGTGATGTTTTCAGACATCTATTTCTATCAATCGAGGAGTAGCTTCTAGTCTTATGACTTTCAACTGATAATAACTCATACCACTGCCTCTGATTGCTTTGATACAAGAGACTGCTGTAATTGCCCTGTTGTATCACAGGCTTATTGTTGTGATGTACAGATGAGCCAACTATTCAGTAGGTCTGTCAATTTATGTCTTCAGTAGTTTATATGGAAAATGACATGGTAACAGCAATATAAACTGCTTAATCAAATTTCTCATGCTTTTTCCAAATGAACATCCTCTATTTTAATAAGAGTACTGTAAAATTAGTTGATGAAAACAGGCCCTTCTTGCACAAAATTTGACTGGTTTTGTATCCTGATGTGTTACTCCGTTGTTTCTGCTGCTTCTGGAGATCATCTCAGTTGGTCAAAGAATGGTGCTAATAGCACCAAGGTCTGATCTCTGTATGGGTCATTCACTTAAGAGTTGGACTTGATGATCCTTCTGGGCTGCTTTCAGCTCAGACAATCTGCTGCTTCTGTGTGATTCTGTGATCTTGCAAGTGTGCTGATTAATGAGTGCTAATGAGTGCCCAGTCAGAGGAGGTGAAAATATTACAGAGATAAGGGATACAAAAGATGTGAAGAAGGCAAAGATATCAAGATATCAATATCCAAGACAGCAGTATTTTAGTACCCTAACATACACATCTAAAAAGTTGTATATTTATGTTTGTGTTGCAAGTTCCCATTTTCTTCAGTGGAGTCAAGACTGTTGGTTACCAAATCCTCAAGTGAGAACTGGGAAACACTTGACTTAAGCTAGGAGGTCTGTCCCATAAAGATTGAAAAAACAATAATAATAAAAGTACTTTCACAGCCAGGAACAGTGCGTGTTTTTTCACAGGAAGCTGTGGAGGCAGATAGGATGAAGAAGGGAAGTTGAGAATGGTACTAGAAAAAAAATTTGGGCAATGAGAAACTAAAGCAAATAAACATCTATCCTATGATGTCTTTGAAGATATGATTTAGGGGTGCTGAAAGAATATGAGAGGGACAGACTACTGGTTGTGGCTAGACTTTTGTACTTGGTTGTTTTAAGAAGCCAGGACAGCAGTTTTGAATTTCTTGTAAGTCTTAATATTCCACTGGAGAGACTTGTCTCCTCATGTTGACTCTGAAATGAGCCAGGGGTGAAGTGATTGGTTTGGTCTTTGAAGTATAACTTTCAGGAGTATTAGGAAGTTAGACATATTAATCCAAGGACACAAAGAGCATCTGTAAGAGAATGTTCCTAAACTGTTACTAAATTCAGCTCTTCACAGTATCTAGGCAAATCTCTACAGTGTCATCCTTTCTGTCAGTCTAATTCAGTAAAAGAAGTTACTCATTACTGCAGCTCTGGTAGATCTTTTTTTGTCCCTGAGTTGCCTGAGACACCCTGTTCTAGGTAAAACATTTGTAAAAGTCCATTAAATGAGTGAGATGTGCCCATTTCAGACATACAGCACAGTAGGCTGTAGCTTAGTTGATATTTCTCCTTCTTGAGGCATGCAGGTCCTGTTGCAGATGAAGGAACTTGAGTACATTGCTGAGTGTTGTAAAAAAATTTGTAAATTTAAAAAATTTCAAGTTGCTTTATGCAGCCTATGTCTTTTTTTAAAAAGTAAAGTTGCATTGCCAATGATCTGGGTATAATATGATACTGTTTCAATACAATAATTGATCTTTTTTTCATCTAGTGTAAAACTTAAATGTGATATTCATTCCTTAAGCCGGGTAATGCATTTTTAATTTCTTTTTTTGCAGGTCTATCTTTCCTATCCATCCTTCTTTCAGAATAATGGTCTTAGCAGAACCTCCTGTCATTGGAGGTAGTACCCAACAATGGCTGGGTCCAGAGTTTTTGACAATGTTTCTTTTTCATAATGTTCGATCTTTAAGCAAGAGTGAAGAAATGGAAGTTATTAAACAAATGGTAAGTACGTTCAGTACTTTAGGCACTCACTGGCTGTTGCTTACTGAACAGGGTTATTTGCTACATATAAAATATATTGCTGTTTGTGTGGAGCATAAAGGAGCTGATTTTTAAAGCTTATCAAAGCAACATACCTGCTTATCTTTTAATGACATAATTCTTATTTTAATATTAAATGCTGCTGTAATAAAAGATACTCTTTGTCATAAAGCAGCTGTGGCAACTCCGCTTATTGCATATGTGGAACCTGGATATTTTGCAGTAAGATTAATACTGTTTTTCTTTCAACCAGATTCCAAATGTACCCAGTGTTGCTGTGGAAAAGTTGATGTCAGTAACACACAAGCTTCGGGAGACAAATGATGCCACTGTGAGCCCTTTTTTTTTTCTTTTTCCTCTTTGAATTTACTGTCTCCTGCTGCAACTGTCTTAACAAAGGCTAGGTGAAACGTGCCAAGCTATAGTGTTATTTCAAAGGCTGCCTGATTGGAAAACCAGCCCCAGAAAGCTATTACTGGCAATTACTGTGCTGAGTACTATAAACTTCTTTGATTTATGATGTATGCGTTTGGAATCTCCATAAGTTTTAGGAATTTGCACAAATCCCAGAGAATCAAGAACAGAACACATGCTGTCAGTGAGTTTAGGTATATGGCTCACAGTGAAACATGCCACGGTGCCTTTTGAATGTGTATGGATATAATCACTTGTGTTCAGGTATTCTTTTATTACTGTGCTTTTGTAATTGAAAAATTGATAGCTAAAGTTATTGGGGCTTTTTTTGGCAATAGGAGCTATGTAGTCATTATAAAATGACAATGGGCAGCAGCAGAGAAAATAGAAAGCTCCAGAACTCCTGGATGCATTGCTGCTATAGGCTATTCTATTAAAGAAGTAATGTCAAGACAAATAAGTTCTGCTGACAAAGTGACCACAGAATTCTTTTAAAATACACAGTTAAATCATGGTGAAAAGAAAAAGAAATTATTGCTATGGCAGCTAAAAGACAACATGCCTTTGAGTACAATGTAAAACATTCTTGGTGGAATCCAGCAGTACCAGCTTAACTGGTACACAAATTTAATCCATTTTCCTTAGTTTTTGTGATTTTAACAAAGGTAATAGTTTTTATAGGTTTATTATTTAAGAAACTGTTATGTTCTTTTGAACTTAAAAAAGCAATTAAAAAATTGACTTCTAGGTACACTGTTGGGACCATTGTTATAATTATCAATTGAGCTTCCTACATCTGATGCATAAATGTATCAGTTTGGACATACTGGGAGACATACCATGCCTGAATAGAGCATCACAAAAATCTTTTCCAAATACGTGGATATCTGTAGAATGGTGAAATATCTGAATGTATTATGTGATACTGAATGAAAAGTGAGTCACAGTACGGTTTGAGAGAGGATTCTTGTAGATCAGTGGTGACATGAGACATGTTGAGAACAACATACCCATGCACAGACATGAGATGTGTGCCTTATGTACGTTAGGCTGTTTAAAGAGTTGTCTAAGTAAATAAATCTCTGCCAGAGACTATCCTGAAATTTTAACCATTGTTTAAAGTGGTTTTGTTGACAATAGAATATCTGTAGACTGTTCACTCTGTGGGCATTGTCTGCATCACTGTAATGGTTTGCTTGATTTACGATTGAATCTGGAGAACACAGTCAAGATCCTGTTGAATTAGATGCCTCATAGATACAGATTTTAAAAATTGTCACTCACACAATTTTGAGTTTGCAGTTCAATATAAAAAAACCCAAACAAATCAGGTAAGAGAGGAGGAAATTTTCTTGACAATACTTTCAACTACCAGTTGGAAATATTCAGATTATGTGATACAACTTTTCCTCAATGGTCCTATCCTCTGTAAATAGTAAGGATAGAACATTTACCCTTCCCCCTTGCCCTTGCTTCAGGCATGGCTAAGTAGGTCTTGAACTAACACATGAAATGCCATCATTTACATCACAGTGCTGAGTTGTAAACTATGGTTGTTCAGAAGATGCTTTCTCTCAGTGAAAGCAAGAGGAGCAGGAGTAGTAATCTTTGCAGTTAGCCCAACCTAAATAATCCTTGCTCATTGCACAGAAGTAGGCTAAAAAGTATTATTCTTTCCTTTCTCATAATTTGTGTGAGAGAGAGGTTTTGTGTGATTTCATAGAACTGACTTTTTTTTTTTTAATGCCTTTTTGTCAAAACTGCTGTTTTGGAGGAAAGAATTTGTGTTAAGATATTTCTCATGCTTAAAAATTAATAAAGGGGAAAAAAAGGCTCTGAAATTAATTAAATGTTACTTTTCTCTATTTCTTCTCCTGGATTTCAAATGTCAAGATTTTTTTTTCCAACTGAAACAACATCATGTATTAGGACAATTTTAATGCAGTTAGAAATCTTATATGAACTTGTATAAACCTGAACAAAACATTTTGAAATTACCTAATTAAAATATTTCACTTGACCTAGGCAAAACATGGCGTGACTTATCAGATCACACTCATTGTTGTGTGCTTCCTGCTAAAATAAGGAACCTATTTGTATTAGATACCTTCATCCGGTAGATATAATTATAGAATGATTTCTTTCTCAGTCTTTAGTTCTTCCTTTAAATACATGGTAGCTTGTTTTGTGGTTCTGTTTGTTTGTTTTAAATTTTGCTGTGTTTGTTTGAGGTCTGCCTTCCCTAGCATTGAATAATTTCTGTAAATCTTTGCTGAATTGTGTCCAGTTTTTAGCATTTGTTTTAACATGTGGGCAACAGCAAAGGACACAGTGTTCCAGTAATGGCCCGCCCAGAAGGCGTGTGCAGAGGTGATACAATCTCCATACTGCTGCCCAGTGTTGTCTTGTTTATACGACTAAGAATCCTGCCAGACCTTCTTGCCAGAGCATCACATGTGGAGCTCACGTTCAGTTTGTGAAGAGCGGATGAGATTTTAGGACATTGATCCTTTCACAGTAGCTAACCTGCTTTTTATTGCTGGTGTTAGTGTTAGGGTTTATATTGCATGTAAAATTCAGTGCACTGCACATTTTTCTTTCTGTTACTTATCTAGTGATATTTTAAGGCTAATCTTTTGATGACATAATGATTCCCATGACAGTGACTTACTGCAAAAAATGCAGAATTACAAGCTTGCCTATTAAAGTTGCTGTAGAAGGCACAAAGCATCTATGAATCAGGAGAAGAGTTGAAATAATTCCTTTTGGATTACGTTTTTCTCCTGACTTGGTCGCTCTAAATCCCTCACACAGATTAAATAATTAAGCTACCCTGTATTTTTTGACAGGCACAGTCACTGGCCTCGTTTTTATCTACTCGACAACTGTTGCGAATTTGTCGTCGACTGTCACAACATCCAGATGAAAGCCTTTATGATGCTGTTAATAAAGCCTGCCTTTCCAGGTAGAACTGCTAGTTTTAGTGGAAGTTCAAGAACTTCTTGGTCAGTTGCTAACATGCAAGATAGCTTTTAATGTGTTTTAGTAAATAATGCAATTGCTATCTTGCTCCTTGAAGTTGGTCATTCTTTAAAAAATATTTCTGTGGTGTTCTCAAACCTGGAAGGTAAGTAGAAAGGATTTGGTACAGTTTTCCCATCTTTGTGAAGATACATCATTAAATTTGACAAATTAGATCACTATTGTCAGCATTGCTGCACTGTCTAAAAACACTTATAGCAGAGCCAATTAATGTCTAGTTTGACATGTTTCATGGACACTTGGTTTCAGTTCTAAAAGCTGCATCTAGAAAAGTTATGAGGGTTTTGTTTACTTTGGGATTTTGTTTGTGGGTTTTGGTTTGTTTGGGCTTTTGTGGTTTGGGGATTTTTTTTTGGAGTTTTGCCCATTTTCAAAAGAAAGTAAGTTGTTATTTATCAAAAAGTTTGGAAAACTGAAAGAGTCTTGTTCTAGACATCTCAGAGCTTACCCTTTCTCTCTGGAGCCTCCTGAGATCCAAGTGAATTTAATAATGAGAAAAGGTATTTCCAAAAAACAGTTGTTTCTGTTGTGGCTCTTACTTGCAATGGAATGAGGACATTACATGCCTTCAGTTCTAAACCACCCTCCATTACATATAGCAGTATTTGGTAACACTGAGGCCTTTTAAAAAGAGTGCACCAGCACAACTGTAGTTCATTGCCTATGAAAAAAGCTCAATTCCTCTCCTTGGGGATAGGTAAAATGTGGAAGGCTTTTTTTGAAAGGAATAGACATTCAGGGTTTAGAGGTGCAAGTGAATCTTCATTTTAGATTAGAGATTACATTAGATTTAGATTTTTAGATTTCAGAAAATACTGAAAACTTTGAAAAGAAAAACCCTTAAAGTACAACCTCCCTATTATTCTCCTTCGTATAGGTTTTTACCAAACCTTGCCAGATCAGCTTTACATAAAAATCTGCAGGATTCTGGTATTGAAACAAGTCCAGATGGCGCAGAGAAGCTAGAGGGAAAAGATTACACATGTAAGCTTCTGCTATTTTTATTTTTCCTGCTCTGCATGAATGTTATTTAGTTTTCTGGACATATAAAAGTGTATTAGTTATCCTCAAAATTAAATGCAATTTGCTTCAGTCAAATCTCTGACTTTGTTCTATCAGAAGGTGTTGCTGCTCTCAGTATGTTGTATTGTCTGCTGAATTCCCTGCTCATGGAATTTTGTTTTCCATCATGTTTAAGTGTTTCTTAATCTATAAGATCAATGGTCTCAGGCTTTTAGTACTGCTTTTTGATTTCATCACTGATAGCTAGTCCTCTGTACCATAACATCCTTAGTTTGATGTTAACATGACTGTGTTCTGTTTTTTCACCATTGCTTCTTTCTCTCCCCTGTTAAAATCACCCTTTTTTTGAGATTCATGTAAAAGTTTTTTACAATCATTTCCTTTCATTCTGGCCCACTCTTTGTTATTCTCTTTATTTTCTTTGAATCACTGCAGTAGTTGCATGTCATCTGAATCGAGCAGGTCTTTGTTTCCTTGGCTTATCCAACTTGTACTTGTTTGTAGCAGCCTTCAGGGCTATGCATATATTTCTGCTTCTACCATTTTTCTCACTTCTACCTTCTCATTGCTGTATGACCCCCTTCATGCTAGCTGTCAGTCTTTTCATATCCTCTGTCAGGCAGCTACTGTGAGCAGTTTGCCATTTCCCATTCACTATGTTTTTCCTTTTCTCTGCCTCACCAGTGTTATCTCTGCTCTTGTTCTTCTGAACATTTGTTCTGAGTTTTGTGATGTATTAGATTTCTTTATTTTTACTGTTAAAACTTGACAGTGATAAACACATATTCGGTTTTAATTCATATGGATTCTATTTTTATTAATTTATTAATGTGTATAGGTATAAAGAAGTACATATGTGGATACTGATATATTAATGGATGTATAGTTTCTATTATATGGAGTATAATATGTGTATAACTACATACAAGTATCTATGCAGCCATACATATATATTTGCAACCATCTATGTGTTATTGTATCTCTTATTCACATTTTATAGCTATATAAAACTGTATACAAAATAATTTGAACTCTTGCTAGTTGTGTGATACTACCTGCTAACCTTTTTTTTTTTTTTAATCTGGATACATCCCTTAAATTTTCTATTTCATGCTATATAGGCAAAACAGCTAAAAACATCTGTCCAGAAATAAGGGTATTTTCAGTTTTATACCATGCCACATTAAGAAATTAGTAGCAAAAAAAGGATTATTTTTATTGCATATGTTATTATTTACGCTTGCTTGTTATTTTCCTGAGTGCTGAATTTATGGTTCTTTTGATCTAAGAATTTTTTTAATGTACTTTTTCTCTCAGAGCTGTAGTTGAGAGCTATTTCAACTATGCAGTGCTGAAAGGGAAAGTGGCTCTGTACTGTTGTGGTGGGTGTACTCCCCCTGTCAGCTGAGCATTCACACCGCTGCTTGTTACCTCACCTCTGCACCTCACTCCACAGTGGGACAGGGGGAGACAAGAGAAGAATGGAAGTGTGAAATCTTGTGGATTTCACAACAGTACACAACAGTATCACAACAGTATTGGTGATGTTCCAGTAATACAAATGAGAGTGTGAAATTGGAGCAAGGCAGTGGTCACAATTTCTGGTGTTTCTTATGGTCCTTTTCCTGTAACATCACCTTTTCATCATTTATTGTAATACACTTCTTTACAGTTTTAAAGAGCATTCAAATTCATGATAATGCAACCTTTTGTAAATTGATACTCTTCCAAGTGTTCTCTTTCTTTAGATAGAAATTATTTACTGCAAACCACAGCCTTGTTAAAATTTGTAAATTGTTACTTGCAAATGTTGGGTATTGATTGCATGTCTGCTTAGAAGATGTTGTAAGAAATACCTTTACTTGTTTCCTGAAAAATGACTAGGTGAAGTAAACGATGGGATTCTGAAGATAGGGTCTGTGACCATGCCAATTTATAACTCTGCTGAGAAAATGAAGGTGCCAGATGTTTTGTTTTATGAAAACGCACAAGTAAGTATGAATTACTTCTGAGTTATGAAAGTTTGTTAAATCTGTACTTATGGGTATGCTCATATCTGTTGTAAATAATGTACTAAATAAATTTTAAAGATATATTTCTGAAGTAGTTTCTTTAGTCTTAAATTTTTCTCATAGCATTTGGTGGTCATTTCAGATATGTCTTCATCCCTGTGTGAAGAGATTATAACAATTCTATTGAACATTTTATTTATGTTTACTGCTGCTGAACTGATCCACCCTTTGGGGTGGATTGTAGATTGCATCCTGAGATTGTTTTACAGGCCTGTTGCATAAAATTGTACCTCCCCGGGGTGGGTTGACCTTGGCTGAACTCCAGGTGCCCACTAAGCCACTCTATCATTCCCTCTTTCTAGCTGGACAGGGGAGAGAAAATAAGCTGGAAAACAACTCATAGGTTGAGACAAGGAAGTTTATTAAGCAAAAGCAAAAGTTTGAGTGTGCACAATCAAAAAGAAAAACCAGAAATTTAATTCTCTACTTCCCATCAGCAAGTGATGTTCAGTCACTTCCCAGGAAGCTGTGGGCTTCAGCACATGTGGTGGTTGCATGGGAAGGCAAACACTGTAAATAACAAATGCCCCCACTCCTAGTCCTTTTCTTAACTTTTGTATCTGAGCTGATGTCATATAGTGTGGAATACACCTGTAGTTATTTTGGACCATCTTACCTTGATATTTCCCCTCAAGGATCTTTCCCACCCCAGGCTACTGCAGAGGGGCAAAATGCTGGGGAGACAGTGCTGATGCTGTGCCAGCCCTGCTCAGCAGGAGCCAAAGCACTGGAATGTTATCAACACCTTTCCAGCTACCAGTGCAAGGCACAGCCCTGTGAGGGCTGCTTGGGGAAAATGAACTCACAGAATCATAGAATAAGCTGAATTGGAAAGGACTCATAAAGATCATTGAGACCAACTCCTGGCCCTGGACAGGACCATTCCCAAGAATAACATCATATATCAGAGAACATTGGCCAAATGCTTCTTGAACTCTGTCAGTCTTATGCTGAGACCACTTCTCTAGGAAGACTCTTTCAGTGCCCAACCGCCTTCTGTCTGAAGAACCTTTTCCTGATATCCAACCTAAACCTCCCCTGACACAGCTTCAGGCCATTCCCTGGGGTCCTGTCGCTGTCACAGAGAAGAGATCAGTGCCTGCCCCTCCTCTTCCCATCATGAGGAAGCTGTAACTGCACTGAGGTCTCCCCTCAGTCTCCTCCAAGCTAAGCAGACCAAGGAACCTCAGCTGCTCCTCATACAGCTTCCCTTCAAGGCCCCTCACCATCATTGTTGCTCTCCTTTGGACACTCTCTAACAGTTTAATGTCTTGTTGATATTGTGTCACCCAAAGCTGCCCCCAGCACTCGAGGTGAGGCTGCCCCAGCTCAGAGCAGAGGGGACAATCCCCACCCTTGCCCAGCTGTACCTGATGCCACCAGGACAAGGTTGGCCCTCCTGACTGCCAGGGCACTGCTGGCTCATGTTCAGCTTGCCACCGATCAGAACGCCCAGGTGCCTTTCCATGGCACTGCTCTCCAGCCTCTCATTCCCTGGTCTGTCTGTACATGCAGTGTTGCCCCATCCCAAGGGCAGAATCCGGCACTTGCCCTCGTTGAACTTCACATGGTTGGTGATTGCCCAGCCCTCTGATTTGTCTGGGTCTCTCTGCAGGGCCTCCCTGCCCTCAAGGGAGTCTGCAGCTCTTCCCAGTTTTGTATCATCTGAGAACTTGCTTAGTATCCCTTCCCGTTTTTTAGTATCCCTTCCAAGTCATTTGTGAAGATGTTGAAGAGCTCAGGGCCAAGGATGGAGCCCTGTGGAACCCCAGTAGTGACTGCTGTCCCCACATTCAATATAACCCTTCGTGCCCAACCTGTGAACCAGCAACATCTCAGCCAGACCAAATACACTCCTTTACATTAGAATTAATATTGCATGTTTGAAATGCAAGGAGAATAGTACTTAGTAAATTAGTTATTAGACCTATTAATTATTTCTTTTAAGTACTTTAGCTTATTAATTAGACATTAGTGTCAGTTCATAGTAGTAGTAAAGAGTGGTTAGTGAATACAAGGAAAAAGAGGAGTTTTGTGACTGTGGGTTTTTTGGTTTCTGTTTCTTCAGTACCCCTTTTGTATAGCAGCTTTCTTCTCTATCTAGCATGGAAGCCTCAAAACTGTCAGAAAAAGGTATCCTTAGGAAGAGATTTACTCTCTTGGTTACCTTTAGAATATTTTGCTACTGAAAGGCAACGCTGATAGCGTGATCTTGTGAAATACTTTGCTTTTAGGGGTCTGGTATGGGTTTCCATACTTCCCTTTCCTAGTCTTTTTTCATACCTCACTTATAATTTTGCCCCAGAAAGACTATGCTACATGGGTATCACCTGTTAAAGGTGATGACAAGCCATGCAAGGGGAACAGATGACCCCTGCTAACATTGCATATGAGATTTTGTTCTGTATTGCTATTTTGATAAAGCACGTAATTTTTGTCTGCTGGAAATGAAATACTGAGTTCTCCTAGCACTTAACTCCTGGATTGCTTTTTTGACCTTATTGCTTGTAGCTTCAGAAAACCGTAGACAAAACTGTGTTCATATTTTATTCAGGGAACCTCTGTTAAAATTGCTGCAGAGAATGATCTGTTCTATATCTCTCCTTGAACAGCTATGCCTGCTAAATGCTGAAGGAAACAGCGACCAAATACCAGTCAGGATAGGTGTTCCAATTTCTAAATGCACTCTGTTCTTATTTGCTGTATTGCTACCTTTTAGTTTGGTCATTCTAATGCTGTAATGATCATTTAACAAAACCTGCTGGAGAAGGAATTTGATTAGAGTTTAGTGCAATGCTTCATTATCTAAAAGCTACAGAAACAAACTGAAAACATAGAAAAAGATATGTCCTCATCCCTGCACAGTATAATGAAACACATTGATTTTTGCCTATGTATGTTTGGTCTTGAAACAATTCACATTACAGTGAAGTTTAATATTGCCATGGAACATTGCTGTTGGTCCACAACAAGTGGCATAGGGTTGGGAATAATTTTTTAGGTGATATGCTAAATGCCATTTTCAGACCAGGCATTGGGGAACATGAATTGATAAAGGTGACATGATATGGATGTGTCTAGTTACAAGTCCTTTGCGTAAATAGCTAATATTAAATGTCTGCATGCATCATAATACAATGCTAATTCAAGTCCTGGTGCAAAAAAAGAGCCAACAAAAGAAGAAATATCAATACGTAGTATTTCTTGTGGGTTAGCTGCTTTGCAGAGGAGCCATAATGTACGCATGTTTGTTATTTAGGATAAAAATAGTCATCAAAAGGATGTATTAGTGCCTTAGCTATAAAATTTAAAAATGTAATCAGCGTGTGTGGTAAGCTGACTTCCTAGAATTTATCCTATATCTGGTCAAATTTATTCTCCTCAGTTATAGACTTGTAGTGTATACACATGCTAAAAAACAGAATATTTTGCCTTGAAGTGCTCTCCTTAAATTGTGTGTTGAGTATTCAGTAGTCTTTTGAAATGCCTGGTTAGGATTTCATGGTATTAAGCTATGTTTACAAGAGTTTCTTTCCCCACCCCCAGCCTGCGTTCTAGAATGATTTGGAAATTTAAAATATCCTTCACACAGAAACTGAGGGTTTCTATGCTCAGATATTAGAAGCAAACTGCTGATTTTTAATTTTTTATTTTAATCAAGTACTAGAGATGAGATGATAAAAGTGTTTATTTAAAGACAACCATTCATTTCTCTAAGTAGGTTGACTGACCTACTTACAGATGACCTATTTTTACTAAATACAGTGGAGAAATATACACGACTTTATTGTGAGTAAAGTAGTCTGCATCGCCGCATTATCCTGAAATCCTTTCTATCCCTTTAGACAAATAAGCTGTGTGAAGTGAGATGAGGTTAAATGATGTACAGTGTGTTACCTTTTGTGATATTGGATATATGTAAAAATATACCTCCAGCATTTTGGTTTCAGTTAGGCACATAGAACTCATAATTAATAAAAATGGAGTAGTTAGGCACATATTGTAAGACACACATAGGCACTTTCAGACTTGAGCATGCATTTTCCTATCTTTGTTTTCCTTGAAAATAAAGTTTGATTAGAACAGAAAAAATATATTTTTTATTAAGTTGGACCTGGTGTTTATTGTTTATTAAAATATATGTGTATAATTAACATATGTCTTTTATTCTCTCTGTTTGGTTTCTGTAATGCTCTATTAGGATATTGCTGGAAAATTGGCACAAACTGAAAGAAAATTCTTACACTCTGGACATTCAACTAGGCAAAAAGGAATCATACAAGGAATGATTGCAGAGAATTAAAAGTATTTAGGGAACTCAGATGCCCACAATGAGTTTGAGCAGAGGATGTAAATGCTTCATTGTGCTAGTCAGTGGATGTATGGATGTATTGTCTAAGCTATTACTGGCTTAGATGTTCTTGATATGAAATAAGTAGCTGTAAAGTACAAAGTTCAAAAAATATTTGGCCCCAAATCCTTGAAGTCAGGTTCCTGTTGTATCACTGTCATTAGTGAATGCATAAACTTGAGAGCATAAAATCACGTGAAAATTGTGGCTTTGTTTCTCTAGCATATGATGGTAATGGAAGATATGCTTAAGGACTTTCTGCTGGGAGAACATCTGCTATTAGTTGGCAACCAGGTGAGTTCAGTATTTCTTGCAATGCATGGAATAAACTCGTTATTCAGTAATGAAATTAAATCTCTGTTTTGCTGCTTTGTAATTGTGTTCATTTCTACTATTGAAGTATTTGGCCCATTTTTCAATTCCTTATTTAACAGTGTCCAGGGGTTTTATGGGCACACATTTGTGGAAAATGTAAATGCTCTAAATGTGTTTTATATGTCTATCAGAGTTAAAGGTCAAGGCATTACTCACAGATTATTCTGAGTTGGAAGGGACCCACAAGGATTATCAAAGTACAATTTCTGGCCCTGCTAAGGACTATCCTCAGGAATCACATGCTGTGCCTTAAGAGTGTTGACCAAATGCTTCTTGAACTCTGTCAGGCCTGACCACTTCCTCGGGAGCCTGTTCCAGTGCCCAGCCACCCTCTGGGTGAAAAACCTTTCTCTGATATCCAATCTAAACCTCTCATGACATAGTAATAGGGATATCATTTTCGTTAAAATCTTCAGTTAATGGCTTTGGTTATCCTTCTTGACTATGTATCAAACCACTCCTTTAAAATCTCCAGTGGTAGGTAAAAGGTGTACACTTCAGTATAACCTAAATCTTATTGATAGCTAAATATTAGTTCTTTCTGAAAGAGTAACAGATTTGTATAGCTCTTGGCTGGTGTCTTTGCTAATCAATACTTTATTGGTAAGGTTGGCTTTTCCCCCAAAAAGTAATCCCCCTTAATTTACCTGTCCCTTAGCAAGGATACAGTAATTTTTTAGTAGATGTTTCTTTTTATGTTTTGCAATAGTCTTTAGAAAATGTCTAACACAAAGCACTATCTAACCAACATGGCAATTAATATGAAATGCTAATTATTATTAATGTGCATATATTGAAGTATAGTCTCACCTATGTAGCATCCTTGTTATCAACTTGAATTTACAAAGATGGTGCATTTGAAGCCTCTGTATAATTTTGAAGGATAATGCCAGCTTCTCCAAAAGGTTTAATCTCTTCATAAATAGAAATTGATTATTTCATAAATTTAACAAGATCTATTTATTCTGTTTCATAAACAGTCTATGCCTGCTTCCAAGCTGATATTGAAAATGTTAGTACAGATTGCCTGCAACACCTGCTGTCAAGGAATAGCAGGAGTGGGCTGAGCTGCAGGAAAATGGAGGCAGGGACAGAGTACTTAATGACAGCTTTTGCAGTCCCTCAGTGCCAAAGCCAGAGTAGCAGGTCTGGGGACAGCAGCCATGGTCACCCAAGTGCTCAGCAGCTGCTAGACAGGTGCATGGTGAATGAGGTGAGTCTCAGATCAAGCTGGGAAGTCAAATCAGCAGGTCCAGGCAAGATACAGGGCCAAGCACATCACAGTTATAGTGCAGGTTAGAAAGGAATTGAGGAAAGGGCCTGAGTGTAAATGGAGCTCCCAAGGCATGGGGGACAAATGGAACCCTGGCAAGGCAGGAAAACCATGTCAGAGCTGGCCTTCAATACCAACAAGTAAAATCCTAGGCATGAGTGAAGAACTTGTGTAGACCAGTGGTAAAATCAGAGCTCTGACACATGCCTCATTTGGCAGAAAATTTTTGAAGACTGTGCAAGTGCAATTATTAGGATATAAGGTATTTTTCCAGCAGTTGTATTCTCATCTCTAATAATTTAATGCATGTCGCATTTTTTCCCATCTTTTGAGTCTCTAATTGAGGACAGCATTAAAAGATTTGACTGGATTGAGGTATTGGATCATATTGCTTTGAATCCAGACATCAGCTCAGCTGTACCATTAAGTTGGAAAATTAGTTGTTTTGCTGAGCTTTCTCTTTGGCAAATCAGGAACATAGTTGTTGTTGTTTTTTAATTGCTAACATACTTTTGAGTACTTCCAGGTTTACTCTTTACAAATTTGTTCCACAGTTTTTATGTGTGACTAAGAAAAGGCCAACAGGCCTGTTCCTTTCAAAATACTGTTTTTAAGTTTGAAGTGCTTTATTTGCCTTTTTGTAGTCTTTCAGAACCGCAGCAATCATTCTTAATTTCACAGGAATGATCACTAACCATTTAGAAATGCCTTGGCTAATTCCTTAAATATTTTACTGTAAATTTGTTCAGCTTGTGATGAATCATGTTCAAGTACTTTAAAAGCAACCATATTACATCAATTGTGCTTTCATGCAGTATGTGCAGATACCTCATTGAAGATATTTGACTTTTCTTCCATTTTTTGTAAAGAAAAATATTTTTAAAAAGGATTTTTTTTTCTGCTCAGTTACTTTTATCAGTTTGGTCTATATAAGAAGCTAGGGTTTTGTGATTCCTTGATATATACATTAGTGTGTACCTGTGTTTCCCATTTGGAAGAAATAGATAATGATTTTGAGGAGATACAAAGTACTGTTTTGAGTTTCTTTCTGTTAAACTTCTTGTTAGTGAATGAGTCAGTCATGGAAATTCAGTGTAATAACTGCAAATTCAAATTCTCTGAACCTGGGTATTTCAAAACATAGGACTAACATCCCTTTGAATGCTTGTGTCATTTCCTAGATATTTAATTGAGTTGGCATTTACCTTAGGACATAATTTCGTCTTTAAAATGATGATTGTGTAAATGAGTATCTCCATTCAGCTGTGATTTAACATGCAAGACTTGACCTGTAGTCTTTGTTTTAGAGTCTGGATTTCAGAGTCCACATTGGCCTCTTTTATTTGCACAAAACATGCACACACACAAAATTCCTGTTAGCTTAAGGCCTCTGTCTTTTCAAAGTCTGTAAATGTGGTTTCTTCTATAAATCTAAGAGCTGACTGATGAGAGCCCTTTTACCAAGATTGTTTTCAAGATACAGACTCTGACAGTTAGTATCCGTAAATTATAATTAAATTATCTTGGTGGATGTTAGGGACTGACTTTCTTAATGAAACTAAGGAGAGAGTTTGAAGACAAGTGTTAGATGCCAACAGATATTTTTAGAAGTACTTGGCTTCTGAAGTAAACTACTTTACAACACTTCATTTATGTTTGTTCCCTGGGGCTTATATGGCCCAGGATTTCACAGCATAAATGTTTTATATGAAATAGAAATATTTTTTTTCAGTGGTTGATGATTTACTTTGGATGTTAACTGGAATGTGTTTTCATTTTGTATGTAAACAAACAGGTTTCTTTGAGTTGAGTGGATAGATATTAATTTTCAGCTATGAAATAGCTTCCAAGTAAAGGACATGCCAGTGCCTTAAATGTGAGTTCTGATAATGCTTCCTGAATGAGCCTGTATTCTGAGCATGAATGAGACCATCTATGACTATCTGCAGTTTTTTAAAGCATTGGCACAGCAGCTTCTTTGGCTAAGAAGCTGCACATTGCTCTCACACCAGCAGGCAAAGAACAGCAAGAGCTCCCATTTATTTCAAATGTTACAGTGGCTATTTACATACTTCTTAAATTGAGGTCTTGCAGTGGCTTTTGAGTGTCATGAGACAGACTGGAGTAGTGATTCTTACTACCTAGAAAAATTTGTAGGCTGTGTTTTTGTAATATTTTTCCTGATGGACCATGTTCATGGATTGGCCACTACTTGCAATCTTTTACTGTCACCTTGGATTTTCTTTGGCAAATGCAAGAGAAACTGTGTTAATAATTAGGATTTGTTTATGTGGAAAACCTTGGAAAATAGCATTGGCTGAAATGATTTTATTTTGTCTTACAATTTTAAGTTTAATATTTCCCAAATTGTTGCATTTGGAGGTTATGTAAAGAGATGTGTTGGATGCTTTTACCTTTATTAGTGACAGGTGAGATCTTGGCGACCATCAGCTGTCTTTGAAGATACCAAACATAGTATTTATAGTTATATAGGATCTGTGGCATTCTGGTTAGAGAAGGCTCACAGCCCTCTCATTTCTGAATTGTTTTATGGACATGAAATTATAAAACACAAAACAGCATCTTAAGCAAAATAGAAGTTTTTTTATTTGGCATCACTCTGTTACCATGATTTATTGAGTGAGCTGTTCAGAAGTACAATGAAGAATTCTATGAAGGTGCTAAATGTTGTAAATCATCTGAAAGAAACTCTGGCAGCACTTGTGAAAAGTGTTGATGTGAACCCATAGTAAGTAGACTATCAGAAATACATGAATTATGAGTACTGTGTCCAGCCAATGAAGGTGATTAGTGGACTGGAGCATCCGTCTTACGAGGAAAGTTAAGGGACCAGTGCCTGTTTAGCTTGGAGAAGGGGATCTTGTCAATGTTCACAAATACCTTAAGGGTGGATTTCAAGACAATGGGGCCCAATTCTTTTCAGTGGTTCTCAGTGCTCAGCCGTAGGACAAGGGCAACAGGCACAAACTGAAACACAACAAGTTCCATCTGAATATGAAGAAAAACTTCTTTACTGTGGAAGTGAGGGAGCATTGGAACATGCTGCCCAGAAAGGCTGTGAAGTCTCCTTCCCTGGAGATTCTCAAAACCCTCCTGAATGCAATTCTGTGCAACCTGCTGTAGGTGAACCTGCTTTAGCAGGGCAGCTGGACTAGATGATCTCCAGAGATCCCTTCAACTCCAACCATTCTGTGATTAAAAGAACTTAGAAATGTAATGGCTTTCTGGTACATTTCCTAATATATTTCCCTGACAGAAGAGTGTAATTTTATCCTTTCTGCTGCCTTTCTTTAACTGGAAGATCAACTTACATGAATTCTTGGGCTCACACTAGGAATTTATTTTATTCTTGAAGAATTTAGTAGGACAAATGATTGAGTCTTTCTTAAAGATACTTAAAATTACAAGCTTGATTAGAGCTTTTCTTCTGATATAATATTTCTATTCCTAACTCATTGCAAAATTGAATTAAGTACAAACTGAGTGTGTAATGGTCAAGTCATCAAAAAACTTGAAATAGCAAATGTTTGGCATTTCAACTTTTCTAGAAATAAGTCTTGTTTTCTGCTTAAACTTGTTTAAAAATAGACAATTTCCTCTGCAAGTCAAGAATGTACTATCCTAAACCAATTTTTTATTATTATTGTGAGCATGAAGAAACTGAGCTCCAAATGAGCTAAATTGGGCCAAATACTATGATATTTCTTGTCTGGGGAATTAGGTATGACAGTTGTGGAGAACTTGGAAAATATTTCTCTTTGACTTGGTACAGTCAGCATGTACACATACGAGAATAGGCATGCTTCTTAAATGTGTCTCTGCTTGCAGCATTGCTTTCTGCCTTTACACGTTGAACCAAAGAACCAGAACTAAAAAAGAAACAATGACTTGATTTTTCTTTTGGATATTTCTTCTCACAAATTCTTTCCATCATAAAATTTTCATATGCTCCTCTCCATTGGACTACTGTTGTCTTACCTCACTGGAAATGCAGTGATTGTATTTAGCCCGGCAGGGGTTGTGCCTAAAGTCAGAAAAAGGTGTAAACTCTCTAAAAGCTTATCTAGAACTACAGTCAGAGATGTATCCGAAGCATTCCATTCATGATTCCTATCAGGAAACTAAGTTGATTCTTACTGTGAAATTTTCTTCTTTTGCCGTCACTATAATTTTTTGTGCCCCAGATGATAAACTTGCAATAAAAAAAATGAAATACTAAACCACAGAACACTTACTTTTGTAACTGATAAATATGTAGATTGCAGCTGGGGCAGGAGTTAAAATCACCACTGCTTTTGCACAACTGTTTAAATTTGTTGCCAACATTCAAGGAAGGTAGCCATGGTAGGGTCAGTTGCAGTGGTCTTCTGGTAGCAGTGTCTAGTTTCTGCTGGTGACACACCTTCTGCAGTTACTGAAATGCATTATTCACATTTGTTCCAAGCAGGGCTTCTCAACACCTGGAGTGTGTGAAATAATTCTGCATAGGTACTGCGAGTTGCTTTGCTGATAATAGTATGTGTTTTTAGAAAACCAGAGATACAGCCTCTGGTCTAGAAATTGCAGCCTCAGCCAAAATACATGCATTGCAAATGTCTTTGCTGACAGAAACACACAAGATGTGGCCATGAAAGGTGATTTGGTGCCAGACCCAGTGTTAGAAACAATGCGTTATCAAAAGTCTTTTCATTTTCTCTATTTTCATTGTTCAGCAAAAAGTTTCTGTGATATGATAATGCAATGCTTTCTATGACATTAGAAACTGAGAACTCTGACATGAGGGTTCTGTGTACTAAAATTATTAACTCAAACTTGTCTTTCATTCTCTAATAATGCAATTTTAAAATTAATTATAAAATTGAACTTCTTAAGGTGAAAAAGTGATAAACTGTTTTTTTACCAGGTTCAAAATTTGTTTGATTCTTTTGTAATGAAATAAGTGCTCTGATTTAGAGGAGGTGCAATTGCAGTGTTTCAGCTGAAGGGCAGTACTGAAGAGCACAACATGGCAACCTCCTTAGCTGCTTCAATCTGACCTGCAAATCATGTAAAAGAGAATAAAAACGAGGCAGCATGGTTTGTTTTTTTTTTTTTTTTTGTTTTGTTTTGTTTTTTTTTGCAAAGGGGTAGACTGTTAATTTCAAAAACTTGGGTCCAGTTCCTTTGGACTATAACTTTATTGTCTTTATTTGGGCTCTGCTGGGGATAAATTTGTCCCACTACTGTCAGGTCTGCATCCTGAATTGCAAAATGCCTCCTGTAACAGCCTTGTTTATATTTGAAACTGCAGCTTCTGCTAGGAAATTAAGCCACTTCATCCTTGGTAGCGTTTACAGTGTCAGTTAGAAGAATTTTAACTAAGGGATTATTTTGCCTTCTAATTGCTAATTTCTTGTTTGTTATTCATTAGTGCAGATATTTACTTCCCATTTTTCTATTTCAGTTGTCCCATATGTCTGATGGAGTAAAAATTGTCTAATATTTGCTTTCTGAATTATTTTTATTCTGTTCAGCTGAAACACCAACACAGATGTTCTTTTCTCTCTAATTAGCATATGTTTATGTTTCTGTTAAATTAAGTAACTGCAGTAGTGTGTGTATAAATAGCACACAGCAAGTGTTAATGGCAAACTGGCTTGTCCTCTGAACATTACCTTAGACTGCAGTAATTGCAGAATTACATAAGATTATGTTCTGGATCCAGTTCAAGTTCAGCTCAGTCTTTCAGTATGTCCATATGAAAGGTAGTTCAGGTTATTCCTGTTTAAATAGTTCACTGCTAGCTGTGTGGGTGTCCAGAAGATCCAACTTGATCTTTGGCAGTCAGGGCAAAGGAGGGCGACTTTGTTGCCATTTTTATAATTTCTTGTTTCTTAAGTGCCTGTAACCAGAATTGGTTTGGTTTGGGGGGTTTTTAACAAAATGTGTTAGTATTTTCCGCATTTCTTGTTCACTTGAAGAGGACAGCTGCACATACTCTTTATCCCATGGAGATCAGGTGAATTTGGAACAAACCTGCTCTTTTTGGCCTTACACTAATGCATAGTACTTACAGATCATACTCATCCAAGATCTTGTTTTATTACAGTTTCTTAATGGTGCTAAAGAGCCTTCTGAGTATCTTTGATGTCTCCCTTCTTTTCTGTTATATTGTGACTTCTCAGTGGAGTAGCTGAGACCAAGAGGAGTGGTAACTTGTCATGAAGTAGGAATGTAGAGGGATGGAATCAAAAAGCTCTGACAGGAACTTTGCTCCAGCTACTGTTGCCAACCAAAGATTTACTGTGGTACACCACAGCCTCTGTGAAGGCACACAATGTACCCTCTGAAGCAGTTTAGTCTAGAAGTTGGGCAATGTTAACTTGTTTGTAATAGCTAAAACCTGGTGGGAATGCCTTTTGGCTTTTAAATACTGCATGCACCTTTTGAAAAATGTATGATGTTCTGAAATTTAAGTATACTTAAAAGGAGATATGTGGAGGGTGTGGGGAGATGCACAGATAAAAATGAAGAAAGGGTGGGATGTGGTCGTGGCACAGCTCCCATTGACTTCACTGGGTTACTTTCATAACTGTAAATTTTTATTTTTTTTTTAATTACAGTAACCACTTCATTTAGTATTAAGTGTGTTTTACATTGATTCAGTATTTTGATCTATTTCATTATCTTTGTATTTACCACAGCTGGCTGGAGCCCCACTCTGCACTGAAACAGGATATGCTATCTGCTTGGGATTGGTAC
Source organism: Polioptila caerulea (assembly GCA_013397295.1). Lineage (NCBI taxonomy): Eukaryota > Metazoa > Chordata > Aves > Passeriformes > Certhiidae > Polioptila > Polioptila caerulea. The sequence goes on along the minus strand of VYXF01009217.1, from coordinate 319,525 downwards.
AGAAACTGTGTGCAGACACCTGCCCAGCCATCTTTAGCTCTGTTAGGAAAGGAAGCTGCTTTCAGCATGGGTGTTTTGTGCTTGACATTAGAAATATTTCTTTTTATTCACCCATTTATGATCTGACTGCAAGTAGCAGGAAATGTATGTCAGTAAAATTCTCTGTATGCACCACTAGGAGATTCTTAGCCTGTTTTCTGGTTACTTTTAATATGACTGATAAAATTTCTGAACTTGCATATTTCCCCCCAAATGGGTATGTTCTATAAGTTCCTGCAAGAACCTGTGAGCCCAATTTCATCCCCTTTCACAGCAGTGGAGAGCTGTTTCAGGTGACAGTTTTCAGAAACTACTGGTGAAAGGTGTTAAGTGTGTTGCAGCTTCTTACTACACCTATATAAAGCTGTACATTCTTCTGAAGAATCTGCTGGAAGAAGATTTGTGAGGAGGCGTGAGGCAGAGCACTAACAGAGTTGGCTCTTCTGTGTGGGAGTCAAGTCTGCAGTAGAATGTAGGTAGTTCTATTTTTGTCTCCTCTGCAGTATTTTTTCCTCTGCTCTCATGGTGAGAACTTTCCTTCTGTGATTTCATTATACATATGTGCATGATTCTCCATTCTTACAAATGTAGTCAGAGACTGTGGTCCCATTTTAAGAAGCTTAAACAGTTTGCAATTCTGCAGCTGGCAGTTACCATCACTCAGCTAGAACTTACAGTCATAAATGTCATAACTAGCAGCTCCGAAGGCTCTTATTCTATTTCAATGCCAAGTGAAACAGATTAGTGAATCTCAAATTGGTTTAATCTAATCTCTTTAATCTTTCTTTGGGTTCTATTTATCTTCTTTACACTAGTGTGGACTACTAGATACATTCATGCAGTCAGAGTGAGAATCTCAGCAGAGGGATAGTGTCTTGTCAAACAGCTCTTGGCTGAGCTATAATTGAGCTTTTCTTTTTACTGTTTCCTTTTTCTTTGCAACCTGTAGCACTCTCACTGGCATTCTGGACTTCCAAGTCTGCAGCCACCTCCTTGCAGGAGGGATAAGAATTTCTGCATGTGAGCTGTTATCTTGGTCTGCATCTAAATCATCATTCCAGATCAGATCTACACTGTTCTTTTGAAGGGAATCTCCTTACTGCAGTTCAGTACACACACATCTCTCTTAGGATGAGAGTGAAGTGGAGGATGTTCCCCAGCAGCCCCAATTCGTGCTCTTTGATAATTCTTTCCCTAGGTCTGGGTTAGACCTGGACTGAAATACCAGTTCCTAAAATGCTTATATAGGGTGCACCAGGTTGTTGGCAACGCCTAATTCACTGTCATCATTTCCCACAGCTGGCTAGTGCAGACATCCTTCAATAGAGTTATAGATCAATTTTGTCTCCAGCTGAGTTATGATTCCATCGGGGGCTCTTTTTGTAACTCCAGTGGAATGGGATCAGCAACTATTACCAAAATTGTGCCCAAATTCCATGGAACAGTTACAGGATGTTTCCTATGACCACCAAGAATTAACTCTGCCTATTAAGTTCAAGACAACTTCCTAGCATTGCAATACCTTTGTGAAATTAAAAAGGCTGGAAAAACTTGTGTTCATAAAGGATGCACAGCATGTGTGACATGACTCTATGGACACAATCCTATTTCTGGTTATTTCTAGTAAGACAGATAAGTATTTTGTGAATTATATATATAAAATAAAATACATGTAATCAACTTGTGATCAGAATTTTCTGAAATAGATTGAAGTTGTATTTACCCATGAAGGAGTATGGAGAGCATTTTAACCATTTTGACAAGTTATCTTTTCTGTCTTTATAACGCTTAAATATGTACGTCTGTATTATGTCTTAATGTTATATTTGTTTACTGCAGGGTGTTGGGAAAAACAAGATTGTTGACAGATTCCTTCATCTTTTAAACAGACCCAGAGAGTATTTACAGCTGCATAGGTAAGAATGTGTTAGATTTCCATACTTTTTGTTTTTAGTCAAATTTCTCATGTTATTAAAACTGATGTTTCTGTTTGAACAAAGACCCCCTATTAGGGTAAGTGGCACACAGACCACAGGAGGGTGGCAGAGGCAATAAGCTGACAGATTGAGGAGTGGGCTCAAGAATGTGATGCAATCACCTTGTTTGATACACGAGGAAGTAGAAGTCCAAGTGTGCTGATGCTAAACTTTGTTCAAGAAACAAGTTATATTTTGCTGTAATTTCTGGAAAGATTTCCCTAAGCATGAAGTATTTGTGTGAGGAAAGAGGTGTTTGAATATATCAGTCATCAGATAAGAAACATTTTACATAGTAAAGGCTTTTTGACTTCTTTTCCTTTGACACTCCTGCTAAGTGTATGTATTTCTTTTTCACCCATAAAAGTTTGGATTAGAAAATTACATCGTAAACTGGAAAACAGACTTCAAGACAATAGGCCAACTGAAAACAATTCAAAAGCTGAAATAATAGGAAATTATCTGCCTGCTTTTTATGACATGAACTTGAAAATAATAAATGGAAATAAAGAATAAATATGTCTGGAAAACTCATTTTCAATTGAACTGAATCCCATTTCAGCTTCATTCCTAATCTTTATCTCTTTGTCTTCAATTTCCTAGCTTCATCACTCTGTCTCTTCCCATAATCACTGTTTTTAAATAGTGTTAATAAAAATGTTGATCTTTGCTATTTTGCACATTAACATCACAATCTCTGTAACATTTTCTCACTTTCTCACCCAGATTTTTGCCTGCAAATATCTTGTACTTCTATTCCTGATACTTGGATAGCTCTATCTCATTACTTTTCTACTGCTGTTTTCCTTTATACTACCTATTCTAGACTTCCATCATTTCTATATGAAATACTGCTTTTGTGACCTCCTACTTCCAGCTTTGAATTAACTTTCCTGCTTGGAACAGCCACCCACTTTGTCTGGATAAAATACACTGTAATTTTTGCAAATCCCAATTATGTCACAAAGTTCTATGGTGTTTCTGTCCTTTTGTGTGTTCTTTAAGGAGATGTGATGAAGCAGAACAGTGCTTTAATATGAATTCATACAGTTCAGGAGAACATTGTATAAGCACCATGTTTGGGGTTTTCATGTGGCTGTAGAATGTATAAATTACAGCGTGCTAGTTGAGACAACACTAGGAAGAAAAACATGCATTTATTGTCTTGCCAGTACAGTGTTCTATATTCTCTGTAAGGTACTGCTTAGGATTACAGGGGTTTAGAGATAGGTTGAAGTAGAAAATGAAGCAGAAAATGATGAGCAGTCCTATGCAGTTTTGTAAAAATAATTAGTGAATATAGAAAAATCAGAATTTTTTATTTTCTGGGTAGCATTTTGAAATGCTATGTGAAGAACTCAGTCTATATAGTATTTTGGTTATACTTTACAGGGTGTTTAAACAAGGATTACAGTATTGTTAGTACACTCTTCTGGATTCAAAACAAAGGGCAAGTTCACAAAACATCCAAACAGTTTCCTAGTAAGCTTTTACATGCTTTGTGGGGGAGATTCAGTCAGTAACTTATGACATAGATGTACTTTATTAGAAAATATTCTAAAATGTGCACTTCATCTCTGATAGCCCTGTGTGTTTCTTCAGATTTCCTAGCTAGCTACCGTAAGTACCTTGAAGCATGCCAAGGAAGGTATTTCTAGATATAATGCTTTTAATGGTGCTCCTATACCTGAATTACAGATCTTGACAAATTCATTAGGGTGAGAGTTTTGTTGGTTTGGGGGTTTTTTACTGTCTTGATGAAAGAGTGTAAGGAGTTCTACTGTTGTAACTCTACATGTTCAGTGTCATTCCACAGGGAGTATTTTGCTTAGAGACAATAAGCTATTGCCAGGAGTCATTTTCGAATCTCAGATTTTATGTCTTGTACTTCAAGAGGATGAGAGGAGATAAAAGATAGAAAAAGGGACGTCTGTATTTACTTGCTCTGCAACTGGTTCACATGGGAAGGGTCAGCCTTACATAAAGGTTTGATTGCTTATGGAGGTTATAAATCCTTTCTCTTAACCTTTCATACAGCATCTCAATAAAAAATTTGATATTCTTGAAATTTTGAAGTCTTATAAATCATTTCAGTACCGTAGAGCAGAAAATCTTAATGGAAGGAAGCTGCCATTAGATTCAATAATGACAGAAATTAAGAAAAATGTGTGCTTATTAATTATTCAAAAAGCTGTCTGCTTTCTCTTGCATACTTCCTAATATTAGCAGCTGATCAGAAATTGACCAGCTCTCTCATTGCATTAATTGTGGGGTTATGGAAACAGGTAATAAGGCACAGATTCAGCACAGCCTCTTCCTATGAGTGCACTTAGGAAGCATTTTGCTGCTTTTCTGTGTTGAGGAAGAACTCATCTGCCAGGATTTCCTTGTCACTCCTTTCCTACAAGAGTAAGTTTCAGCAAAGAAATCCCAAATTTTATTTACCCTCCCAGTATGGTTGTCTCTATTTTGTTCACCAGGACACTGGCTACATGTTACAGAATAAACAACAACTTTGCCTTGTCTAATACTAAATTTAAGATTTCTTTATAGAAATTAAATATTTGTTTTATAGCCAGTAACTAAGAAACTGTCTGTGAGAAAATTTGATGTTCTCCAAGCTTATGTAACACAGTCAAGTATGTGTTGCTCCTAAATTAGTGAACTCTGGAAAGCCTCATTATTTTATGTACCTAAAAGATACTACTTTTATTATCTATAAATCTATAGATTTATATCTCTCCTAGGGGTGGCGTGGAAAGAATTTTCCAGTGGTTCTACACAAAAATTTGAAGTTAAATTTGGTAGACTAAATTGTTATTTCATTTAATCAGGGAGATAACTTCCATGAAAACTGATAATCATAGAATCTCAGAATGTGCTGAGTTTGGAAGGGAACCACTAGGATCATGCAAGTCCAGCTGCTGGCCCTGCACAGGACCAAGAGTTGCACCATGTGCTCGAGAGCAGTGTCCAAATGCTTCTTGAACTCAGACACACTGCGACCACTTTCCTGGGGAGCCAGTTGCAGTGCCCAGCTGCCCTCTGGGTGAAAAACCTTTTTCTAATACCCAAACTAAACCTCCCCTGACACAGCTTCAGGCTGTTCCTTGGGGTCCTGTCACTGGTTACCACAGAGAAGAGTTCAGTGCATGGTCCTCTGCTTTCCCCTCATGAGGATATCTTGCTTTATTATTTATTGTACATTAATGTTTAATTATATCTTACTTTTTTTTTATTGCCTCATGATAATATCTTGCTTTGAATTACAAAGACTCTAAAACCAAGAGGATTCCATAGAAAGAAGAAAAAAAAGTAAAACTTTACTCAGGCAAGAACTGTTAAGACTGTAAAATCCTTCTTAGCACCAGTGAGAGCAATAGATAAGTATAAAACTGTAAGGTCCCAGCTCACCTTTACATAAAAATGTCAGAAGAAAGTATCTTTGACTTTATATAGTTGTCTCCTTTGATATGATCATAGAAAAAAAAGACTAATTTTACTTCTGTTATCATCAAATCACTAGCTAATTTCACACAAAGAATGGTTTTCCTGGGGTAAGACGTTCTTTATCTGTGGTTTAAACATTGATGTTTGCATCTATTTGAAATTAAGTCATTCTCTCAAGCTTTTTTTTATATTTCAATTAGAATGATTTCTCCTCCATGCAGTTACTATTTTTGTGATGAGTATATATACAGAACTGAAGCACTTATCCTTTTGTTTTCAGAGCAAGGTTGATTTATTGCTCCAGTTTGGAGATTTTGGAAGGATTTCTTGGTTTTGTTTGGATTTTTTTGGTTTTATGGGGATTTTGGGGATTGTGAAGAGACTTCTGATAGAAAGTTTCCCAAAAGTCTAGGTTCTGACTAGAAACTTTAGGGACACAAAATTTTATGGCAATTTCTGGTGGTATAAATGAGGTGCTAATTGTGTAGGCATGTGGATTAATATATATGCACCAAGTATTTTGAGTCATATGTTGTTATCTGATCTTAGCTTTCATCAAAATACGCTGCTATGCTTAATACAAAAGCATTAAAAAATTAAAGAAATATTTACATGTAGTTTATTCTGGTATACTAATATAGGCAACTAAAAACAACTGGAAAAATACTGGGGAGAACACAGTGTCACCTCAAGACCTCTGAAAGCTCTCACCTCTGTTCTACTGGTGTTGGATTTGCTTTAAGTCACATAGCCAAAAAGACCTACTGGTAGCATGAAATCTCTGAAATTATCATCTGCCATCATGAATTGTGCTCTTAATTGCTCTGATAGCAAACAAAAACCTCTCTGTCTTGATAGTGACAAAAAATCAATTGCAGAACATCTGTGTTCTAAGAAACATGTTTGTTAGGTTTAGGAAGGTATGAAGTTCACTTTTCTATGTAAAAACCTGTTCTTTAAAGTTTGTTTTATATTGTGCTCCTTGATTTTTTGAGATATTCAGAATCTGGACACTCAACACTGTCTTTAGTACCTTGACTCTACATGGCCCTCTTTAGCAGGAGAGTTGGACTAGATGACCTCCAGAGGTGCCTTCCAACCTCAACCACTCTGATTCTGTGATTTAGCAATTTCTGCAAGGTAGCAGCTGGATGACCCCAGCTAGCTCTTGTTCTAGGTATGTTGTAGTAATGTTGCAGTCTTCCAAAAAATAAAGAAAAATTAAAATTAGTTTATCTTCATAAAATTGCATAATCCAGCAGTGGTTGTTGCATGGTGGGGAGACCATTTGCACTGTCCTTAGCTGAGGCTCAAATGTGTTAGTAGGAACAGTAGTTAAAGTCGTGAGAATTAAGAAACAGCTTCAGACTCAACATTGTTTTCAGAACACTGTGTTTTAATGAGATTAAGTCTGATAACTTCTAGATCATGTATTTATTGTTATTATATGCATGTAAATAATGAGTGGTTGGTAAGCAGAAGTTTCTCAGATACTTTTCCAGCTTCATGCTGTGTCAGTGATAGATTAGCTGTGGCAAATACAATATTTTGAGCTCACAATCCTGCAGACCGTCTGTCACAGATATTGCTCTATACAATGGAAAATGATCAGGAATAAAGAGTACTGATCCTTTTCTGTTGTGATGGGAACTTGGTTACACCTAGCTAGTGGGAGAACTGGATCCCTCCTCTGAGCTACTACAGATATGGCTGCTGAAGTCATGATAAGTAAAGCTAGTCAACTTCAACTCTAGTGTTTTCAGTGTATAGATCTGTATAAGAATATCACAATCACTTACAGAAAGAGAAGCTTTTGATGTGTAGACTGCAGTGTAATCTACATCAATAATTTATTGATGGCTATGAATGGATTTTCCGCTGCTCAAAACCTCAGTGAATCTGCAGAAGATGTGAAATCATTAGTTGTGTTCCATTTTTCTCCTTCTGTGTATCAAGAAAATAATCTTCTAGGAAATCAGTTTATTGTGAAAAAAAGATGAATCTTCATGGAGTCATATGATGAAAAGGACTGTGTTTTAGTGTATGAGGGTTGTTCTATGAAGTAAAAAATGTTAGAACAGCTTTTAAATATGATGTGATACCTTTTCATGAAAATAGAGAATGGAGAAAGTCTTTAGCTTTTGATAAAACAGGTTTTACCCCTAAATTAGCTGTATTAAGTCTTAGATCATCATGTGATACCTTTTTTCTTACAAATTGAGAACTTATTTTTCTAAGCATTTACATATACGCTACAGCAACTCATCTTTGTTGCAAATGTGATGTTTGACGCTATCAATGGAATATTAACTGCTATTGAAATTCTGTTTTGTATCAGATGATCTTCCTATCCTCTTTCAAGATATTATGCTACCTTATTCTATGTGTCCCAATATGTTTTCTTTCAAAGAATTTGCTTATCTCATCTTGATTTATGGCACATCTTCCTGTCAGAGTTGCTATATTTATTCTGGTGACTGATGATTGGGAAAAGTGATACAGGGTTCATTTTTAAAATCTATTGCATTTTGTGTTGTGCCTCTTCTAGTTCCCTGATGAATTACAGTAATCTGATCATCTTTTTTTCAAAACTTACCTGAATTTGCATATGTTATCCTTTTCAAAACAAACGTAATTTTGCTGTGATCTTTAACAATCAAATTAATAGGGTGTTTGGGATAGGAAAATGAGCTTATGGTGTCCCTACAAGCAATACTTACTACAAACTGTGCATTAATCTTTAGATCTTAATTTTCTTTCCCTCTTTTTCAGCACATGTAATAAGCATAAAATCTAATTATCTGTTTCCCCTATTGAGATAATTTAAAACTACCCTTTCAGCTTTATTGACTTAAGATTTTTTAAATTCTAATTTAAAAAGTTGTTTCAGAGGAAACAGCTTCCTTTGCCCAAGACATTAGTGGATACTAGAATTATAGTGTACTTGTTCTCAGAATTGCATTTGATTATCATCCCTTGAAAGAATATAGGACCGCATGAAATAATTTAAATGCTGATATAGCTCTGCAGGTCTGTTTTTAAAAATGAACAATACAGAAAAGCTATCTCTGTCATGGTCTGTTGAAGAAAGTATTCTATAGCTGTACTGGTTTATTCCAGTTGAACACAGCAAAGGCAGGGGAAGTGTTATGTTGGGGCTTTGTTTGTTGGCAGCCACAAAACATAAGTCTAGGTAATTTTTCCTCATGAGTCATGAACATTTAGATTATTTTAATATTGTGCTTTATAGTGTGTGTTTTATTCTTTATGTAGCTCGTGTTTGGTAATAAGATGACACATTTTTGTCATGAAGATTTATGTTGTGAAGCACTGAGTGCATTGACTATATAATAGGTATCTTTATGGTTTTTTACTTGTTTTTCCCTGTTTTCTTAAATACGTTTTCAACCAATACAGAGTTGCAATGCAAAGCTTCCAAGATTTCACGCCAGCTGATGGTCCCTGTTTCCAATGTTAGCTTTTCATAAGCTGGCTGACTAGCTCTGCTATTGTCAGATTCCAGGTGTTAGAAAGCTACTTCATTTGTCTTTTTTGTAGGAATTGAATTCAGCTTTAATATCCTGCTGCACGGCTTTTGTGGAGAAATAGCTCATATTAGAAGACTCTTTTGTTTAATTTTCTTCTAAAGCTGAAGTAAGAGTTTCTGTTTACTCAATTAAATGTATTCTTACAAGCAATAAGGGAAGCTGCAGGGTGTCATGTTTCCCCATTTATAGATTTTACAATTAGGGTGAGTGAATTTTGCATCTTGTTTTGGCAGATGGATCACATAGAAGTAATTGTGTAACTTCAGATTTAAGCGTATAACATGAATTAAACATAATTCCCTTTGACCTTTCTTCTGCCACCTGCAGTCATATTGAGTAATGAGTACCTTTATAGTCAAAATAATTTCTTGCATTTTAAACAAACTTATGTCCTGCTGAGTAGCTGTAACAGCCTAGCAGGAAAAAGAAAGGTGGATTTAATTATCAGTGCATACAGATAAGTCCAAAAGCCTTTACAGGGTCATTTTTAACAGAGCAATGAGACATCTGGTTGGCTTTTCAGATATTTCAGAATTTCCTAAACATAGCAATCAGATCATGCAATGCAATGGCTCTGTGATGGGTTGGCTAAAGTCATTAATTTGTAAATGTCAAAATCATGCAGATTGATTCTTTGTGTTAGGATTGCCTGCTCTTCGTCAGGATAATCCATGAGTGGATTAACTGACCAATTAACAGCTTCAAATGGCCTTTGGACTAATTATTTTTCAAATACTCTTTAAAATGAGGTCACAGCAGATGGGTATATTCATGTCTGATTGACATGTAATTGAGGAGAAATACATATCTATGTACATAGATATTTGATATAGATACCGCTCAGAAATAAAGAATTTCTAGGGCATACATTTTGCATCTCTGATTTTTCCTTTCAACTACCCTAAAGTTTCAAGTGGTGAATCAGAAGAAGGCCAGACCTGAACTTGGTTTATGTAACCTTGTTACCATGAGCAGGGACCCCTAAAACACAAGGTTGCCTTGCACAAATAATTTCTTACCCTTTTAGCCTCAGTTTAAGTACACGCTGGAGCCAGGACTGTATTCTTCTGTACTTGTCAAGATGGAGTTATTCCAGGACATGTGAGTGTTTGTGATGTTAGCTGGGGCCCTGACACTATCCTGTATTTGGCCATAAGCCTTCCTGGGGATGCAAATCTTAAATTAAAGCATTGGAACGCCTTTTGTTAAACTAGAGGATAACATCTAACTCTCTGAGGTTGATGGAAATTTCTCCTGACACAGTTCATAGTTCTTCTCATAGAAGGAAGGCATTGCTGTCAGTGAAACAGAAACTGTCACATTAGTATGTTTGAGTCAGTCTGCAGACCTCAGAAACAGCTGCCTTTAGGGTAAATAGATAATGCAACAGTAGCAAAAAATAAATAAAAGACAGTGATATGAGCAAATAAAAAATGTGAGAAGAATTCTCAGAAGTTCTACTATGAATTGAGTGGTCCTGTCAGAGGAGTTGCTATGTTTTAGTAATAAATATTTTTTTTTCTTACTTTTTCTTTCTAAATGGAGCACTTCTGCACTTTCCTTGATAAAAGTGCATTCTTACAAAAGACATTAGTGAGGTTTTCATATTTTTCTTTTACAATCAGGTAAAGACAAAATTAGTTCAGTTGAGTAAGATGACAGTATGTCAGACAATTTTTCTCACTCACTTCTACATTCCTACAGTCTTGCTTCTTTGTGTCAGACCTATTTTCATCTTGGGTGCTAAATGTGATGAAATTAGGAGGTTTTGGTATTCATGTCTTTGTTAGAGCCTGTTAGTTAATATTAAGGTGCTATTATTACTAAGTGAAAGTGAATTGGAGTTTTTAGTTCCTTTCCTGTGGGAATTTTGAGTGCCAGACATATTTTACATTTAGGATATACTGCTTGCCGTGTTGTTCAAAAATATTTCAGACTTTGTGTGTTTTTTCTTTCTGTATTTCAGTACCTTTACATTTACATAATTCATTACAAAGTGAAAATTTAAGAAAAAAACCTTAAGGAGGCAGTTAATATTTTTTTAGCCATTCTTTGCTGTGTTTGAGTCATGGTAGATTTCTGAAGAACGGAACTTAATGATATATAAGTGTATATCATATAATTCTGAAAGAGAAACAACATTAATCTGTAATGACCCTTGTAAAATCATTCTTATATACATGTCTGAATGTAATAGCCTAAGCAAATACAGGAATTTCACATATGTTATCAAGCCAATGGAATATTATTTGACTTGCATTTAACTTCTGTAATACATTGCAAATCCCCCAATATATTTCCTTAAATATTAAGGATGACTCACAACAAAGCAGAAGAAAGATAAAATAAGAAAAAAATAAGAGGATAGATTCAGGATGTCAATTTTTATTTTAGTTTGATACCTTCTGTATTCTTTCTGATTATGCTTCTTAATAGCACTTAAATGAACAGTAACCTCTTGTAGTGTTTATTTTCCCCAAAAATATGTCAATTCTGTCTTCTCCAAAGAATGAGATCATCCTAAGGATTTGTGTGGGCTGCTGATTATTATGGAATACTGAGCACAATTTAGTATTCCATATTAGGGGGTTGTAAGTAATCTCTGCAGAGCCAGAGGATTAACTGGCTCAGCAAAAGTAAAATACTGTTTCATGTTACAATAAAACACCATTTGACATTTTTGTCTTTCCTTGTGTCATTACCTGTGACCATCCACAGCATCACTAGAGATCTTCATTTCCTCATGTGTTCTGTTCACTTTATTGTTTTTCATGCATTATCTCCTAAGTGCAAATTTATGATCTGTAAAGCATCGGTAATGCGTCTTCCTTTCCATTGTTCTTGGCCTATGCTATCCTCCAGTCCTCTTGTTTTCTCACCTTTCTATTACTTTAACGAGATCACAGTTCAAATTTGACAAATTCTTCCCCTTTTTACCTTGTATTAATTCCTCAGAATATTTTTCCTTGCTTTATTTCTGACTAATCAGTACCTGTGACTGTGACCTTCATACACTTGCGTATTTGGTTTACACATTTTAAAATTCTTCTGCATCTGCAGCTGTATTGGCTTGTACCAGAAATGTTAACTGATAGTGGAGGTAGTTTGGTACATACAATCTGAGAATTTAGTCCCTAAATAATGTGTGTTCAAGAAACAAAAATCATTGATTTGTTGTTACTTTTGGATCTGTTACTGGTTTCTCTTACCAGTTTATAAACTGGTTAGACACACAGGATGACAGTAGAAGCCTTATTTTTGTGTCCACAGTAGGATTTCTAAGATAATAGATTAATGCTACTGCTTATTTTAGTGATTTAAAAAATTATATGTTGCAAGTGAATACAATGTTAATATAACTATTTGGGGCAGAGTTTCCTACTTGTGAAAGGGTTAAATGAAGTGCAGGTGGTCCTATCTTTGTAACATTTCCCCTTCTGGATTGAAGTTCAGATCAAGTAGCTAAACATTAGAAGTCTCTCTTTCTGCCCTCAGCTTTATTCCTGTGCATGGAAACTGTGGGATAAATCCATTGTGGGCTTAAAGCTAAATAAGAAATTATTAGTTATTAGGGGCAGAAATCCTGCTGACAGCTCATTCAAATAAAGGAAATGTGCAAGTTATGCTCTCAGTTTAAAACTGTAGTTGGGAGGTGGCCACTTAATAGTATGCTGCTAACAGTACTGTTTGATTTCCTGTACCCATGGAGCTTATCAGAATTGTGGTTTTTTACAAGGTGTTGCAAAATTAAAGATTGAACTAAGTGGATATTTGGAAGAGTAAGTCAGCTAGGCTTAAGCAAACAGTTTTGTTGCACAGCACAGCTGTGAAAGGTTAGAGATTTTTGTTGCATCAAATGTTACATACAGTGCAAAGGTTACCAACCTTATGTGGATCTCAAGCAGCAATAAGGGCGGTTTTCCTGATGGGTTTTATCCTGTGATCAGCCCATCATTCTTTTGACACAGACTAATCCAAATTTAGAAATACAGGAGGAAAGGGATGGTGAAAACAACTTGCCCTAAGATTGAATTTCCTCTTGACCCATGAAAGCTTGGGAGTCAGGGGGACCTTCTGTCATAAGCCACATCTGGATTATTCTCTAGCTCATCGGTCTATCTGAACCCCAAAGTAAATCGAGTTGATTATATAGATTGTGACAAAAGCCTGGGCAAGTGTTTTGTACAATTGGGAGGGACTTTCCCTAGGTTGTGGACATAATTTATGAAGGTGAATCCATTGTGGTGGTGTCTGTTGCTTTCCCTTTCTGAATTGCAACTGTTTTTTATTTATCTGTACATTCAGTGGTGGTTAAAATAGATTAAAATAGTGAAGATTAAGGAATATTCTCATTACAGGTTTTAATTAGCACTATTCTAAATTTCAAGAAAAGAAAATTGAGCAATTCAAACACAAACAAAATTTCAAAAAGAATCTCTGCTACTAAAGCCTCTGCCCCATCTAAGAGCTTATATTGTTCATGATATAAAATGTAGCAAGCCAGTAGGGCTTAAAAGTAAAAATAATTGATTTTAAGAATTTAATGTGATTGATTGTTGGATATGTTTATTTGTAGGTTCTTTGCATGATGATATGTGGAGAAGAACAGCTAAAACAGTAACAATTTCTGTTTGTCACATGAATGACAGTTTCAGCATGCTTAACTAGAAATAGTAAAATCAATAGTGTGCCTGCATACGAAAAATACTGTTTCTCTCCTCAGTGGTTTTGTTTTCAGGGTTTATGAGAAATGGAGAACTACTGTGAAAGTCTTGGCAGAGGCAGAGGTGCTCACATTTGACCACTAAGCTGGCACACTATTCTTCCCAGTTATTCAAGTATTCTAAAAAAAAATATTGTTTCCTCTTAGAAAAAGGAGCTATTCAGTTTTTCATTTATGCATTTTGCATTTTATTGTAACTAAAATTCCTGTGTATTTTTAATTAATACCATCTGCTTTTCCACATTTCAGGGATACCACTGTACAAAGCCTTACCCTGCAACCTTCTGTAAAGGATGGTCTCATTATATATGAAGATTCTCCACTGGTCAGTAGTAGCATTTGGATTTCATATTTGGAAATGCTTTTGATTTAAAACATTGAAAGTTTGATTTTTCGTGGCACAGTGATTGAGCATAGTAACAATCATTTTATTAATTTTTATATGGTCACATTTGCTGTGGCAACTGTGAATAAGATGATAATATTGGGAGTCCCCACACACAAAATGAGTGTGGAAAATAATTTAGTATTAACCTGACACATTCTAAATGGTAGAGTGGTATTTGCCTCCTTCTCCTTTGTATCACCTCACACCTACATGCTAAGTTGGGCTCCAGACAGCTGGAGCTGCAGCCATTCTTCAGTTCTTTCAGCTACATGTTGACAGTCTAGATGCAAACTGGCTTTGCACTTCTCTGTCTGCACTCCAAGTTGTTCAGTCAGGTTCCTCACTTTCCTCCCTTTCCAGAAATGCTACCCAACTTTCTTGTTTCATCTGCCTCCTCCTCTTTCTGTTGTGGTTTGATCACAACTTATCCTTGTTCTGAGTCCCTTTCTTATCTCAATGCCACCAAGGTGTCACTGCTGCTCGCTGAGAAATCAGTAATACAGCTCCTCGTAGGGCTGTGGCTGGTACTGATGTTGTGATTCCTTTCTCTTCTAGGTGAAGGCAGTGAAGTTTGGACATATTTTGGTAATTGATGAGGCGGACAAAGCACCAACAAATGTTACCTGTATCTTAAAAACTTTAGTAGAAAGTGGGGAAATGGTTTTATCAGATGGAAGGCGAATTGTTGCTAGTAAGTAGCGAAGCGTTTTCATGGTTTACAGTAAAATGTAACATGTTGCTGATTTTCAGCTATTACATTGCTCAGTGGTGACACAGACCAGTCCAAATGGATAAATTGTTGCTAAAAAGTTAACAATTAAAGAATTTACAGTAATTTTCTTTACTAAGTTTTTTTTTTAAACTAGCATTCTTGTGAATTTTGCTGAAGAATTAAAAAAAAAACTAAACCCAGGAAATGTAACTTGACCTCTCTGCTTCTCATTCATCATAAGAAATAAAGATCTAGTTGAGAAAATAATTATTTTGGTTATGCCCATCGAGACAGTTGGGGTACCATTGGATCAGGTCTAGGGTCAAATTGTTAAGGGTTTTATCTAATGAACTATTGCATATGCTTACTTGATTATATGCCTACTTCATTATTTAAATATATCCTGCAGGATGAGACTATCTGTAATTTGATGGAGTTTAATCATCTGAGTTTCAGGGAATAAATATTTTTCATTATTTTTCAAAAAAAGACCATGTTTGAAGGTATCTCTTGATGCTGCTAGACACCATATTTTATATAATTAGTTTCATTTTAACAATATTGAAAATAGTTTGAGTGTAGCAATCATTCAATACTCACATGGCACACCTGAGTTTTGCATGTCATTATAATCTCTAGGTAGGTTTATTCTAAAACACATTGCTAGCCAGTCCTAATTATTACTGTAGCTTTTTAGAGGCAGTTAAAGGATTCCCAAACACCATGTGCCACTGGAATCGTGCTGAAAGGGAACAAGGTTCTGAATGGAGCCAGTCTGAGTAGTTTTGGAGAACCAGAGTCTTCACATGTCTTAAATAATCTCTCTCTGTCTTCTCACAAATTTTGTAGTAACCAGGAGGAATTTCAGTCCTGTATTCCCAGATAAATAACATCAGATATATATAAAAGCACGTTTTATTCACCATTGGCTTCACCATTTTAGTGACATTAAATATAAAGGGAACAGGTAGTCCACACCTCAAGAACAGTGGTGCATTTTTATGTTTTTTCAATTAAACACTTCAGTTAAATTTTTTGTGAAACAAACTATGAAGCTTTAAAATGAAACCTAGAAAACTCAGTTGAATCATGTGTAAGAAGCTACTGAGCCTTTTTTTTTTGGAGCTGCTCTTCTAATTCTAAAAAGACTATAATTAAATTAGAAGAATTTTTCTTCTAATTCTAAGAATTCTTCACCTAACCTAATTATGTTCATTCATTCAGTATTACAAAGCTTAAATATGCAAGTAATAAATTTTATTTCTTTTCTAGATCATGCTCATGGAGAGGGGAAAGAAAACGTAATAGTTATTCATCCTGATTTTAGAATGATAGTTATGGCAAATAGGCCTGGATTTCCTTTCTTGGGTAATGACTTTTTTGGCACATTAGGTAAGTGATTGATATTAATTTATGATCTTTAATAGACTTGACTATTAGAATATCTGTCTTTATTAATTAGATTTCATGAGGAGAAGGGGCCTTATGCATATTGATACGTTGTTTCACTTTGGACACTATCATGTAAATTTATGTATCTCAATAAAAGTGCCCAAACTTGCCCTGAATGGAAAAGCTGTATGTGATCATCTATGTTAAAACTATTGTTTTATGGGATCTGGACTGACATTGCAGACACAAGGTTATGGGAAATCTTTGTTAATGAGTGTATGGAGTATACAAATACTGCAAACAAATTGACTGTAAGCTTGACACCTGACAGCTCTCTCAACTCTCACTATTTTTTTTTCCCATATCGAACAAACCACAGCTTAGGTGCTGTATTTTTTGCTGCTAGCAGTGTGCTACCTGCTTCTTAATCCTCATTTGCTTCTCCATGCATATGGCCATGTATGATAGCCATGGTAAAGTACATATATTTGACAAGATACTGAATTTATCTCAGTATCAGGTAAGGCTGTCCAAATTCCACATCACCAATTTTCACATCAACAAAAGCCTTATTTTGAAAAGCTCTTGGTAGGTCCCAGAAATTCTGTATGTCAACAAAGAATCCCTAGAGCTTCATCTCATAGCAAAAACAAGAAATTACGTTGCGCAGGGGCAAGTGGTGAGGAATTCATTGGCCTGTATAGTCCAGTGTTAGTCTAAGTGGGCCTTTGGCAAGGTTTTGGCATTGTTGCTACATGATGGCTGTAAACTGAATACTCTCCAGACTCCACTGTATTCTCTATGTTAGCATCAGCATTTTTATGCAGGAGCCTTAATTTATGTGATTTTGCCTGTTAACTTTGGCCATAATGCTTAAGCTGCAAGAAATAACATACTCAAAAAAGCAGACGCAAACCCAGTTCCTTATTACTTGGTAGTTCTTTGTTTTTCAGGTGAGGTTCTTGCTGAATGGACATTCTCTGTCTGAAACTCATTGGCTCTGAATTTCACCAAGCTATGTTGCCCCAAGAGAATTTATTGTAGTGTTTTCTTTTTCATAGCCTTATTTCCTTCCTTGCATGGACCCTTTAAACAAATCCAGTCATCCCAGTGTTATTGCTTTTGATCCACCTGGCAGAGGTGTGGTCGAGATTTTGGCGTTCTTTATTGATATTGTTTTTCCAGCTTAGGGTCTCTTTTGCTTTTAGTTCAACTCCTTTTTCTGCAGGATTTGATCATGCTTCTTTAAAGTTTTGTACAACTGTTCAGAGACTTTTTATGAGTAAATTCGATTTATATGTTTCAGATCAATATAATGCCAACGTATGGAAAGAATATCTTGCCAAATTTCTTACCATACTTCAAGACAGATTGGGAGAAAAAAAAAATAAATTCAGTATTTCCTCTAGACTTCTTAATTGGGCTTGCATTAGGGCATTCCTGCATTTCATGATTTCCCTGCGTTCTGTGGTGTTTAGAAGGAGTTAAAAAATGAGTTCCATTCAACCAATTATGTTTTCTTAAAATAATTTTTCTCTTATTTTTTCCTACAGTCATTTGACTTGTGTTTCTTCTTGTAGTTAATTTCTCCCTCATGATATCACTTTCATTAAAATGCCAGGAGAGATCTCTGTGTTTCCGGAAGCCTCAATGTTCTCCGTACGTTGTACTTCACATTTTTCACAGTTTTAGCAACTTGGTCCCAGCATTCTTTTGAGGCATATCTTTTCTATTAAAGGTGCAGTATTAAACTTAAAGGGGCTGTTGTCATGCTTTTCTTTATAAGTTATCTAACATCATTCCTTTTCTCTTTTCTTTAAAGGGGACATTTTTAGTTGCCATGCTGTTGATAATCCCAAACCACAGTCAGAGCTGGCAATGCTTAAACAATATGGTCCTGATGTTCCAGAGGCGATTCTGCAGAAACTGGTAGCTGCTTTTGGAGAGCTCAGGAGCTTAGCTGACCAAGGAATTATTAACTACCCCTATTCAACTAGAGAAGTTGTGAATATTGTAAAACATTTACAGGTACAGTACATCAGATTTAATTGAAAACTTGACTCCCATCAATACTAATTTTTTAATTCCAAGAGGTTTTGGAGAAAGATGCCATTATTGTTCATACTTTTTTATTTAATTCTTGTGAAACACTTTACATTTTGAAAGAAGCATAATATTAAAGATGTTCAGATAGTCAGAGGGTAAGGATCACAGATGTACATAGGCAGATATTTTTTCTGCATATTTATTTATAGATAGAAAAAAACCCTGTAAGTCTGTTTTTCTACCATATGAGAAAAAAATCACATACTGTGAATACTGTGTGCAATGTTCATACTGGCCCTCATTTTAAAACTCCATATTTAACATACGGTATTTCCAGGACAGTGCAACTGTTTGCTTTATTCTGCTATAAAATTTGTGGGTTTAATCCTTTCCTGTGAATGCACAGTTCCTGCTGCTCAGCAATAATATATATGTAGTTTTTTGTAGGATTTTTCTAAGGAAATGTAGGATTTTTTCTAAGGAACATACTAGATGGATAACTCACCAAGGGAATATGTAGGATTCATTATTACTTCCCACACACATTTAAGTATAAAATTATGAATTCTGATTTAATGATAATCTGTTTTTTATATACTACTGTAAATTCTGACTTCTGTCTTTATAAATTGAAGGATGTTTTTTGCCTGAAGTATTTGAAATATAAAGTGTCTTAACGCTCTTTGAAATAGCATTGCTTTTATTTTATTCTGTTTATAATCCTAAAGTTGATAGTTTTTAAATTTATAGACCATTTCCTGAATTACTGAATCCTAGATTTTTTTTAATAGTGAAAATTAATGTGATTAATAGAATTAGAAGATAATTTCTCACAGATTTTGACCCACTGATCCTGTGTTTTATACTGCATGGTATAGCAGGGTTACATGATAGTTTTGTGTTTGTGGTCATGAACATATTCACTCATATTCAACCATATACACAGAAATTCAGATCCTGCAGGGTGGAATTACTACTTTTAAAAATTTTCACTTAGATTTCTGAGGAGGATAGATTTTTGTGCTCTGTGGTCTCCCGACTGTGAGAGATCTCAAGACACACTGTTGCTACTATGCTATCAATAATAAAGAAAAAATAATGCTCTGCAACTTTGTACTAAGGGTTAAGAAGATTCAGACTTAAAGGCTGAGGAATCCAGATAAACACAGAAGCAAAGCAGTCTATTAGGATCCATTACCAGCTGATAGGTATTTGTTTACCAAGCTGATGGAACATGTACATGCTGATCTCTAAACACACAGTTACGTTCAAAATAACAGTGGGAAAATTACAGACTTGAGGAATATTTGCTCTGCTGCTGAGAAGCTAATTTTTTAGAGTGTTTGTTAAATGAACTCTTTTTGGTCTTCATACCTTTCTGCTGTTCCTACTTTTCTTCCTAGCTTCTTTCCTTCATCATCTGTCTCCAAGTAACCTGAAGCTGTACTGATTTCTGTTGGTAACTGGTGCAGAAACATAAGACTTAATTCTTGTTTTATTTGAGTGTGAACAGCATCTAACTGAAGATGGAAAGAGCTGCATTGCTAATTGTCTTAAGGGCTCTTACTGTCTGCTTCTGTCTCCTTCACTTAAGCAGATTAGTACAGTCACTTCAACCTGGACACTGGGTGCAGTTCAGTGGGGAAGTTTTCCATCTGCTAAGCTTTCACCTCTTTCAAAGTGTAAATATCCAAATACATCTCCAACACGCATCTTTGATTTGTTTTGTAACATTTGTTTTCGAGATTCCAGTCTCCTAGAAAGAATGCAACATTTTGTTTATTGTACCTTGTTTTTCAATCTGAATAATAAAAAAACCCAAAAACTGGGAGTAGCCAAATGTAAACAAAGAATATAAACATAATGGTTATTCCAAAGTAAGAAACTTTTAGGTCTTCAGGTAGAGAAGAAAGAGGAAGGACGGAAATGAGTCAATAAAATTGCTGGTCCTTAGGAAGGAAGGAGGGAAGTTAGTCATATTGTTAAACAATTTCCCTTACAGCAGTTCCACAGCCCTGTTCTCTTTATACTATTGTGTTTATTTCTTTCACGTAATTTTGGAATTTTTTGCTTTTGTTAGAAAAGGTTGGATGTTTTGGATGAAAAAATTGCTTTTGATTACTGCTGTCTGAGAGCACATCTGAGCATCAGGACTAGTCAGTTAAAAATATACTGATTGCTATGGCATCAGCATATTGTTAGGCTAATCTCTGACTCTGACTAATTGTGATCTTCAGCATTTAGGATACATAGGGAGTGCACTTACAAGATTATCCTCCCCTAAAGATCGTGCAAGTAGGGAACATGTAGTCATTTAGTTGTATTTTAGACACTGCTCAGAGCTAGGTTGCCTCTGCACTAACCTTTTCTTAGAGAAAGTTTTTTTTAGTGATGCTTGAGACACCAAACTATTTTGAAGACCCAAAACTGCAGGCATTGGGAGAGTTATCTAATTCAGATACCTAACTTGATTGCTGCAACTTCTTTTCCTCACATACTGTATCAAGAATTTGGGTCTCGCAGCTCTAGTTGGCAGGTGACCTGGGTACAGCCTTTTTGTCTTGCCCGCCTCCAGACTGTCAAATGTCAAAAGTCTTTATGTTAATAGTAGCTTCTGGGTAAGCTCAGAGGCTCTGCCCTTGCTCTGTTGGGTTACCATAAGGTGCCTGTAACCATGGTATGTATTGACTGCTTCTCTGCAGTCTAATATGCTGTTTTCGTGAGATCTTGGTAGATGTTAATGAGGAAAGCCACGTTAGTCTAGAAAAAAATGGCAATAGCTTTTTTACTAACTCTTTTTTAGTTTCAGAAAGCTGAGATTTTTTCTTATAGGTCAGCTTTCTTGTTTATATCTGAGATTACTTCCTAATAGTAGGCACTAGTATAACAGTTTTCGAGCAGTAAATGCCTAACAAACCTTCTGGACCTGACGGCTATTCAACATTAGGTTTTAAGGCCTATTCAGTATTTGTGGTGAAATAGTGCTTTCTTTTTTTTTTTTAATGTTCAGCATAAAAGAAAACTAGGTTTATCAAATAACAGTTTATATCCCCTTCTCACTTTGCTGCCTAATAACCTTTTTACCCTTTGGGCCAGTCACAATGGATCTCAGTTATCAATTTTCAAATACAATTAGATTTCTGCTGATTTAATCAAAAGCAGTGGCTATATGACAGGGAGGAACTAGTGGAAATTGCAGGGGGAGAATTGAGCTGTTTCATTTGGCAGTAGATGATGCCCACTAAAGACACAAGTACTGTTAATCCATTAGTGTGTCTGTCACTCAGGATGAGCCATAGATGTGGTAGTTCTGGCCCTGCTGAAAGGAGGCAGAGAGAGAGCTGTAAAAAGTCTTGGGGTGGGTGCAGGAGGAAACCAAGAGCACAGGGGAATGAGCAAGTAGGCAAAGATCTGTAGAGTGTGCAGGGTGGGCCTTTGGAATGGTGCTGGCAGAATGGAAAACAGTTAATGGAAAACATCTGAAGGCACCGAGATATATAGGGAAGTGAGCGTTAGTGAGAGCACAAGGTAGAAGTCTAAAACAAAACGTCTGGACTCATTACAGACTGAATACCATAGAATGTATCACTTTCTTTTCAGAGCAGTGGTAGAAGTACAGTAGACCTCGATGGGCATAGCATATTTGAATTAAGATTCTCGATTTCTGCAAGAAAATTACTATTTTGCTCATAGATTTTACACCGACTGTAGCAATATATATCCTCTTGTAATGTTAGATCCATAAAAATACAGCTTTTTCACCAGGTCAAATTCTGTATCAAATAAAGCATACAATATATAAATAAAAATATTAAATGGTTGAAAGTAAAAAACTACGTTACTTACTATTTTGAGGAATAACCAAGAATCTAAGTTGTGAAAATAGTCTAAGGTACACACATAAGTGTTACTTGTAAGGGGTAGAATCAGTGAATGACAACCAGACTGATAAGACATCAATATTTTCTCTAGTAATCTCATTTTAAAAATCAATAGAAACCAAATTATTTTTTTAATGTTCAATTCAAACTCCAAACGGTCAACTTATTTGGGGGCTTCTTGTCTTTTTCTACTTTTCTTTTAAATTGAACTGTCATTTTTTTTTTTTTCAATAACCAGTTGTCCAATCAGTTATTAAAGAGGGATTGGATTTGTTCTGGTTGAAACAGGAGAGTTGTGATTTTTTTTAATTACTGTAGTAGAGGACCTTTGTACAAGTGGCTTGCGTTCCCAGAAGCCATCTGTTGTACCGCAGGAAATTTTTTATGATGTCCTGCTGACACAATAGGCATGGAACTATTGAGGCAATTCATTGCAGAAAATTGTATTGATGTCAGAAGTTATGCAATGATTCAGAAAACTGCAGACGTACTTGGAGACTTCTAGGGAACACTTGGTATTATTTGAAGTACTTGACCAAGGTTTCTGCAGTACCTAGTGCAGGGCAGGTGGAAGAGTAGTTCATGAGTCAATTAGCTAGCATGGTGCCAGTGTGTTGGTTTTGCTTTGCACTGAGAAGAACTGAGAAAATACAGTATTCATCATATAAATGTTATTTCATAATGATGCTTGTTGTTGACTCCAAGGTGCAATTAAAAATATAGAAGTTAGCACTTTCACCACTAAACAATGTCATGAACTTTTCAATTTACCTTACATGTGAAATGTTTATGCAGTGTTTAGCTAGAATAGCAGATGGGAGAATGGGTTTAGTGCCTGTTTCATTCAGTAAGAACTGAGCATTGTAACAGGGATGGCACAAGATGTAGAACAATTTTATATTGTCCCACAAAATCTTGTATATTGCTAAGCTGTAATGACGCAGAACATCTAATAGGTCCCTTGTAATCAGGTTTAAAGAGTAGAACATAGTTTAACATGCTTTTGTAGCAATGCTAGTACTAAAATATTCTGTGCCATGTACACCACAGATAAAACAAGGTTTGTACTAGCTTAATTTAGCAGTGGTGTTCTAGTCTATCACAGTGACTAGCTAATTTTAGTATTGCTTGTATCGCAGGTATTTTATTACTGAGCTCAGATATTAATAAAGTTGGGGAAATAGCAAACTCCTAATGCTGGTATTTGATTAAGAACACAGGTCAAAACATTTTTGAAAATTTTCTGTTTTCTTCTGTTTTAATTTTTAATCAAGATTCAAATATCTGTATTTTTTATACATTCATAAACTTCTCTGAAACTTAAGTCTGTTTTTCAAGTTCTCTGTACCAGCCTAGCTCGCTAATGGGGAAAAAAACCAATTAAGACTACAGCTTCCTAAAATACCTCTTCACGAGTTTATGTTCATCACTAAATGTAAATATAAATGTGCCATACTGAGTTGGAAGCATCTAGGTCCTTGTCTGAAAGATCCAGTATTTGAATTAAAGGCCTGTGGAGAAAAAGTGAGACATTTTTAAATAGAAAGATTCTCACTCCCATCTCTTGCCAAAAAAGGAATGAAATAAATCAGTTAGACAGTAAAGTTCTAGGATATACAGCAAATTGATAATTATTTTTTTTTTATTCTTTTTATTTGGTTTGCTCCATTTACATCTGTGGTGGGCTGGATGTCAGGTGCCCACCAAATCTATTCTGTCACTCTCCTCCTCAGCTGGGAAGAGAAAATATAATGAAATGCCTGTAGCTCAAGATAAGGGCAGGGAGAGATCACTCTCCAATTACCGTCACATGCAAAACAGACTTGACTTGAGGAAATTAGTTTAATTTATGGCAAATCAAATCAGAGTAGGAAGATGAGAAATAAACACAGATCTTAAAACACCTTCCCCCTACTCCTCCCTTATTTCCAAGTTCCACTTCACTCCTGCCTTTCTCTACCTCCTCCCCTTCAGCAGCACAAAAGGTTGGGGAAAGGGGGCTGTGGTCAGTTCTTCACACATTGTCTCTGCCACCAGTTTCTCCTCAGGGGAAGGACTCCTCACTGTCTTCCTCTACTCCAGTGTGGGGTCCCTCCCTTAGGAGACAGTCCTCCATGAGCTTCTCTATTGTGAGTCCTTCCCACTGGCTGCAGTTCTGCAGGAACTGCTCCAGCTGGCGGCTCTTCCACAGGGTCACAAATTCTGCCAGCAAATCTGCCCCAACGTGGGCTCCTCTCCCATAGGGCCACAAGTCCTGCCAGGCTCCAGTGTGGGCTTCCCACAGCCAGAGATCACAGCCTCCTTTTGACACATACCTTCTCCAGCTCGGGGCCCTCCACCTCAGTTGCTTTCTTAATCAATGACATCAGTTTTTCTGAGTGGTTTTGTGATATTAAAAATTCTTCATTTCTCTTATTTTAACTTACAGAATTCTGGAATAGTTTTGGCTGGAATGCAACTAAAAGATGCTCTAGTTCTAACTCTGCTGCTATGGGAAGGGACACCTTCCATTAGATTAGGTTGCTCAAAGCCCCATCCAGTCTGTCCTTGAGAACTTCAGGAATGGGTCATCCACAGCTTCTCTGGGCAACCTATGCCAGTGACTCACCACCGTGATAGTAATGAATTTCTTCCT
>VYXF01009217.1:202674-294283 GCA_013397295.1 Polioptila caerulea | reverse complement strand
TATATTGTCCCACAAAATCTTGTATATTGCTAAGCTGTAATGACGCAGAACTTCTAATAGGTCCCTCATAGACAGGTTTAAAGAGTAGAACATAGTTTAGTGTGCTTTTATAGCAATGCTAGTACTAAAATATTCTGTGCCATGTACACCACAGATAAAACAAGGTTTGTACTAGCTTAATTTAGCAGTGGTGTTCTAGTCTATCACAGTGACTAGCTAATTTTAGTATTGCTTGTATCGCAGGTATTTTATTACTGAGCTCAGATATTAATAAAGTTGGGGAAATAGCAAACTCCTAATGCTGGTATTTGATTAAGAACACAGGTCAAAACATTTTTGAAAATTTTCTGTTTTCTTCTGTTTTAATTTTTAATCAAGATTCAAATATCTGTATTTTTTATACATTTATAAACTTCTCTGAAACTTAAGTCTGTTTTTCAAGTTCTCTGTACCAGCCTAGCTCGCTAATGGGGAAAAAAACCAATTAAGACTACAGCTTCCTAAAATACCTCTTCACGAGTTTATGTTCATCACTAAATGTAAATATAAATGTGCCATACTGAGTTGGAAGCATCTAGGTCCTTGTCTGAAAGATCCAGTATTTGAATTAAAGGCCTGTGGAGAAAAAGTGAGACATTTTTAAATAGAAAGATTCTCACTCCCATCTCTTGCCAAAAAAGGAATGAAATAAATCAGTTAGACAGTAAAGTTCTAGGATATACAGCAAATTGATAATTATTTTTTTTTTATTCTTTTTATTTGGTTTGCTCCATTTACATCTGTGGTGGGCTGGATGTCAGGTGCCCACCAAATCTATTCTGTCACTCTCCTCCTCAGCTGGGAAGAGAAAATATAATGAAATGCCTGTAGCTCAAGATAAGGGCAGGGAGAGATCACTCTCCAATTACTGTCACATGCAAAACAGACTTGACTTGAGGAAATTAGTTTAATTTATGGCAAATCAAATCAGAGTAGGAAGATGAGAAATAAACACAGATCTTAAAACACCTTCCCCCTACTCCTCCCTTATTTCCAAGTTCCACTTCACTCCTGCCTTTCTCTACCTCCTCCCCTTCAGCAGCACAAAAGGTTGGGGAAAGGGGGCTGTGGTCAGTTCTTCACACATTGTCTTTGCTACCAGTTTCTCCTCAGGGGAAGGACTCCTCACTGTCTTCCTCTACTCCAGTGTGGGGTCCCTCCCTTAGGAGACAGTCCTCTATGAGCTTCTCTATTGTGAGTCCTTCCCACTGGCTGCAGTTCTACAGGAACTGCTCCAGCCGGGGGCTCTTCCACAGGGTCACAAATTCTGCCAGCAAATCTGCTCCAACGTGGGCTCCTCTCCCATAGGGCCACAAGTCCTGCCAGGCTCCAGTGTGGGCTTCCCACAGCCAGAGATCACAGCCTCCTTTTGACACATACCTTCTCCAGCTCGGGGCCCTCCACCTCAGTTGCTTTCTTAATCAATGACATCAGTTTTTCTGAGTGGTTTTGTGATATTAAAAATACTTCATTTCTCTTATTTTAACTTACAGAGTTCTAGAATAGTTTTGGCTGGAAAGCAACTAAAAGATGTTCTAGTTCTATCTCTGCTGCTATGGGAAGGGACACCTTCCATTAGACTAGGTTGCTCAAAGCCCCATCCAGTCTGTCCTTGAGAACTTCAGGAATGGGTCATCCACAGCTTCTCTGGGCAACCTATGCCAGTGACTCACCACCGTGATAGTAATGAATTTCTTCCTAATACTTGATCTAAATCTGCTCTTTTTCTATTTAAAGCCATTCCCCCTTGTCCTATCACTACATGCCTTTCCAGTCCCTCTCCACCTCTCTTATATCCCCTTTTAGGTACTGGAAGATATTATAAGGTCTCCTTAGAGTTTTCTCCAGGCTGAGTAACTCTCTCAGCCTATCTTCACAGGGGAGGTGCTCCAGCTCTTTGAGGCCCTCCTATGGACTCAGTCCAGTGGGTCCTCATCCAGAATCATCAGTGCAGCACAGTAACAAAACCACATTTCTGTTAAAGATACTAATGAAAGTCTGATAAATATTTGGGATTTTAAAATGTACAGAGCACATTTCAACTAGTATCTTTCCCTAAGGAAAAAAAGTTTGTGAATCGCAAGTAAATTTCTGTGTCTACTTAAAATCCATCATGATCTAAAATAGTTTTTGTTAACCAAGCAGTGTATTATCTGCTTCTCTATATTCAACATTAAGAGTCAGAATTCTTAAATTAATTGTGTGGGTGAATTATATGGATATGTGTCTTCGTATCAGATCTTCATGGTTTACAGAAAGCAAAATTTAAAAATACAGGCTAGTATTAATTATATTCTTCAATGATTATACCATCTTGTTATGTGAATAATGAAAGTAATTCTTAAACCATTAATGGTGCTTAGTGTTAAATAATTGTCACTTTTTTTTTTTGTTTAAATCAAGATTAGTGTCAGTAATTTCATTCTGATTTGAAATGATGTCCTGGAAATGAAGAGTAAAGATTACTTCAGCACTTGTCTGTCAATCAAAGTTACTATTACAATTGTTCATTTTAGAAGTACACAATGATATGCTGTAACTTGATAGATAGTCACTAAAAGAAATTTGGCGGTCTTTTTCTTTACAGAAATTTCCTTCTGAAGGACTCGCAAATGTTGTTCGAAACGTATTTGACTTTGACTCCTACAACAATGAAATGCGTGAAATTTTATACAACACTTTGCACAAATATGGGATACCTATTGGAGCAAAACCGACCAATGTTCAGCTGGCCAAGGAGTAAGAATAACATAAGATCTATATTAAGAAGACATGTTTCCATGATCACTTTTTATAGTGTGTTATCTTGCCGCAAATTGATTTTAAAAAACCTGAAGTTGTTGGAAGTCAATCCTCCACTGGTTCAAATTTATAATCTTCCAAATAAGTTACAATATAAATTACTTCATGATCGAGTATTTGCTTATTATTAATATTTAATCTATAATGTCCATGTACATATTAATAGCTTGTAAGGTAAACAGGTATATCTTAATAAAGGGAAATACTTGTTTCTTCTCCTGTGTTTTTAATTGAATTGCAGTACACTTTTGTCCTGTTACTTATCACCTAAGTCTGCAGAAAAAGAAATTGTCTTCAGTGGTAGTTGGGTTTTGTCTTTGATGTTCACAGAGGGCTCTACAAAAGTATTTCTCCTGAATGGAGCAGTGCATGTAAGCTCCAAGAACAACTTTTGTGTGTGTCTGTAAATCACTGTTATTCTTTAATTATATACTGGTTGACATATTGCACCATGTACTTCTTTTGCAGAGGTTATAATCAAAGCAGCTACATTATGTAGTAATGCCTTCCCATCTTCAAGGCACCCCCCCACTCTCTGAAGGGGCCTTACAGGAAAACTGGAGAGATACTTTATACAAGGGCCTTTATTGACAGGACAAGGGAGAATGGCTTTAAACTGAAAAGATCAGATATTGGGAAGAAATTCTTTACTGTGAGGATGGTGAGACAGTGGAACAGGTTGCATAGAGAAGCTTTGGATGCCCCATCCCTGACAGTGTTCAAGGCCAGGTTGGATAGGGCTTTGAGCAACCTGATCTAGTGGAAGATGTCCCTTTCCATGGCAGGGGGGGGTGAAACCAGATGATCTTTAAGGTCCCTTACAACCCAAACTGTTCTTTGATTCTGTGAAACAAATGTAATACATTCTTCCAAAATTCACAGAAAACAGGCTTAAGTAAGTCATATTAAAAAGCAGTTAGAAAACTTACTCTGTCTTCAGCTCTAATGCAAGATTTATTTATGAAGAAACAAATATTTCCCTTTCATGGAAAAAGCTTTATGGATATATGGAAAATTGAGTTTGCCACATGGCACACATACTTTATATTTGCTAAGGAGGGACTGGTTTTTATGGCATGATGTATTGATACTGATTCTGGTGTGGGTGAGTGAGCACTGGAACAAACTGCCCAGAGAGGTTGTGTAGTCTCTTACTGGAGATATTCAAGAAACTTTGGATGCAACCCTGTGCCACGTGCTCTAGGGTGACCCTGCTTGAGCAGGGAGGTTGGAGCAGATAAGCCCAGTGGTCCTTTCCAGCCTTACACATTATGTGGTGTTAAGTGTCCATGTGTAGGTTTCTCCTGCTGCAGCACCACTGTCATTGAATCTAACATCCTACATATAATTATTAAAAAAGATTGGCAGTGTAGTGCCTGTGGTGTACCTTTTGATTTTGATGACAGGAATATTAACATGCCTGGGGAGCCATTATTTGAGCAATGACAAAGTCTGTCAAATTGACAGAACACACTTGAAACTCTTGCCATAATTTCTTGGCTGAACATCACTTGGTAATTTCTATTTTAAAGAATTACAGTGTATGTCACAGTTTTTTGAGAAATTTGCTCTTTGTATAATTTTAGAAGTATTAGATGTGGGAGAGGACTCTTTAGTAATGAGACAATCAGAGGTTTAGGAAACATAAGAGAAAGATTGCTGTAATTGGGAGCTGCTCAGTCTAGAAGTGAGAAAATAAAAGAAAAATGTAATTATATTGAATTAAAGATAATCACCTGATCATTTTGAATTCATCACTGAGGTTTTCTAGGACAGGTTACACCAATGATGACAGACTTAAAAGATCCCCACAAGATGCTCAAATCAAAAACTTCATTAGACAGGCAGCTGTGAGCACATAATTTGAACACTGAAGGCCCAGGGGAGGAGAAACTACAGGGGCATTTCACACACAGCTGATAAAAGCAACTTTTTCTGAGATCTCACCATGCTGGGCTGAGCACCTGGCTTTGATGATCTAGCTGTCTTAGTCTCAATCCATCACTCGCATCCACTACAGCTGGCGTTTCAGGTTCTTACCCCTCCATTGTAAGACAACCTTGGTTTTGTTCATGAGATTCACTCCTATGGAGCTTGTAAGCCACAGGTAGATCACCTTGAATTACAGCCACATGTTTCAGGTTTAGGCACAGTTGATTCTTTTTTGAGGTTAAAGAACATGGAGATAATCTCTCCAAATCTGTTCCAGCCCATATTGCAAGCTCCCATGATGGACAGACACATTGAGCTAGTTCAGTAGATGTTGTTTGGACTGCTGCAGAGAAGGTACTGGGGTACTGACCTCTCTATTGTTTTCCATGTATCTGAGATTAGAATAATGGTGTTAATCTAGTCTGGCCCACTTCCTTCAGGAAAGATGCACGTTATTCTAAAACCTTATCTCATTTTGTTCGTAATTCATGCCTGAAGACCTTCAGATATGAAGTTCTATAACCTCTCAAGGCAAGTCAGTCTTGTTTCTAAATAGTCTCAGCACTAGAAAGACACCTCTCAATCTTCCCTGTTTTTAAGGCCTCTGTTGGATTTTATTTTTCTTTTATGCTCCTTGTCTTCTCTTGATGTGTGTCCATCATTAAGTATTGGGTGTGAAACTGGTCAAGTTCATTTTTGCTGGAGCCAAATACAGTAGTATGACAGTACAGAATAGGAATGTACTGACATTTTAAAAGCCCAACGTGTTTGCATTTCAGGCAATATTTAACTCATCTCTGGTTTTCTAAAGATAAATCTCCACATCCTTTTCGCAAGACTTTCCATAACTCTTCCATAACTCTTACTCCATCTTCACTTTATGTGATCAACTTTCTTCATGCTTACATTTTTCTTACTGTATTGAATTTTTTTCAGATTGGTTTTATGACATGTCAAGATCACTTTCTATTTTAAGCTTGTTTTCCTACCTGCTTCTAGGTTCTCACAAGCTGGCAATCTGAAGGTGTGATTTCTAGGTGTGATTTCTATGTTGTTCCAGTGACAACAGCATATCCCCACATATGACTTCTGTGCCCTAGTCTTCTTTGGGTAGACTTTAAAGACTTACTAGCTATCATAATAAACTGCTCAGCAGTTCTATTAAGTAACATGACAGCTGGGATAGTAGTCCAAACCAATTCTTCCTGAGGATGTTAATCATACAGCAGTAAAATCATTGTATAAGAATACAAATCCTGTACAATTAAATTTTGCAATACAGAAGCATTTCCAGGAGATTCTGGGACAGGAAAATCATTATAGTGAAATGCTGACTGCTTTATACAGGTGGTCTATGGCATGTCTTGGATCAAACAGTTTGTGAATTCTTATTTTAATAAGCTTTGGAGAAGTCTGTCACCTATTACTGAATTGAAAAGAAAGCTGGTATAAATCAGAATTATTTAAATTGCTGCTGCAACATAACTGCTGTAAATATAGGAAAGAAAACATGAGACAGGCAACACGCTAAAATACAGGGTCTCAATAGAAGAATTATTTAGGTATTTATCCAGCTGAAATTGCTGAAATTGAACAGATGCTTGCAGTGAACCTTATGGGAATTTTAGATTAGACTCTGGAATTAGTATACCTAGTCTTGGTAGGAAAGATTAGATGATATGTAATGACCATTTACAGAATGATTATTGCAGTAGTTGTTTTTTCAAGAGAGAAATTAATTTGTTGATACTCATTTATTTATTATTTATTTATTTATTAGCAAATCTTGATCTTTTTGTTTCCTTCAGCNTTTCAAGAGAGAAATTAATTTGTTAATACTAATTTATTTATTAGCAAAAGTAGTATCATATATTAGACCCATAAAGGAATGCTTTACTTGGTCTTTTTGCTTCCTTCAGTTGTCATTTCCCCAGGTAGGATAACCATTCTTCAAGGCACTGACATGTTCAATATTGTCAGGTGTTAAAATACTGTCTGTCTCTCCTGGTACCACCTGTCCACTAGTTTCTAATTTGTATCAGTATTGTACGTAAAGCAGATGGATTGTCTATGATGGTTTTCCAAGACATAGTAGGTAAAATGAATTATTCATGGTACTAACTCATTAGCTTTCTTTATGTGTACAATTACATTTTGTTTTTCCCATTAGCATCTGTTATGTCATATTTTTCTGAATTCATGTTAATCTGCCATTTTGGTGCACAGTTTAGATCATCTGCATAGGTGAAACAGCATTTAATCCTAATTCTGACATTTATCCTTGATGAAATTGCCATTCCTTATTTTTCCTCCTGTCACTATTCACATCCATGTGCTTCCTGTAGCTCCAATATTTGTTTTATATGAGCTGTGTTTTTTATATGTAAAGCAAATATGTAAATTTTGACAGCTTTATTTTTCTCTTTAGACTGTTCTTTTGTGTGGCTTTTTTCCCCCCTGGGTAATCTGTAGTTAATTATTGGATGTGTCTCATATCATACATATCTGTTGTCAACCCTGCTGTGTTGCTGGGCCAGCTGAGGAAGGGGAATTGTCAGGGGACAGAGATTTTAACATACAACTGTTCTGAATGTCTGCTTCAGAAAGTCTGCTGAATGTCTTCAAATCAAAATGTGTTTGGATAAATTATAGAGAACTGGTTGGCAAGGAATTTTCCTGATTTCAGGCTGTATCTTACTTTAGTCCAAAAAGGTTACGTGGGATGGAAATCTTTTCAGCTAGATGGAGCACAGGCTGTTACTGGAGGCCTTGAATAATACATTCTGTGCCAGCATGGAGCTGGTTTACAAGATCATATATTAAGCAGCTTTGTTGTCTGTCGTAGTTCATGTCCACAGCTGTACTAATACATCTGGCTGTGAAGAATTTGCTTTCAGTGGAACTTCAGTTTTACAAGATTCATAGCCATCTTCTAGTATGTTCTCTGAAAGCTAAACAATAGCGTTTTTAAGCAGGTTTTTGAACACACTTGTTTGGTGATTTAGGTTTTTTTTTGT
The DNA here is from genome assembly GCA_013397295.1 of Polioptila caerulea. Taxonomy (NCBI): domain Eukaryota; kingdom Metazoa; phylum Chordata; class Aves; order Passeriformes; family Certhiidae; genus Polioptila; species Polioptila caerulea. Next base: position 286,493 of record VYXF01009217.1, on the reverse strand, counting down.
TTGATCAATTTTTAAATTACAATAAATTTTGATTTCTTAAATCAAAAATGGAAATCATAAAATGGAAAGAAATTGTGTTCCATAGGTGTCACTTTGAAAAGTTTTCTAGCAGCACAAGAGAATTATGTTTTGACAGATCATTTCCCCTTTGACATTTGTGAATGCAGAAAGTCAGGCAGAATAGTAATTTTTTGTAGAATTGCCCCATCAGCTGTAGGTCTTGTGCAATCACTTTTCTGAACCGAATACCTGCCTATATATACATTTCATGGACAGCAGTAATCATGTAGAAAACCTAGATATAAAATTAAGGGTGAATAAATATAAAAACAATTCTGAATTTTCCTAAAGAATCAGGCTTTGACACATCCATAATGAGAATCAGGCTTTGACGCATCCATAATGGAAGAACTGATCAGGAATAATTCCTTAGAACTTGCTCTTAAATCTTGGATTTCTTACAAGATTAATGCAGTCTACATGTAGATTTTCTGTTCTAGAAACCCTTTCCAGCTTTTGAGGAAGGAAAAAAATAATGGATTGCTCTCTACTCCCCAGCTTGGAGAGACCAGCAAAGTTTTAGTATCCTTCTTACCCAGCTTACTGCACTTTTAATACCTGTCAGATCTCTTACCTTACAGATCTCTTTGCCTTACAGATTTTTGCCAGTGTTGACATTTCCATTGTATTCTATCTGACTTTTAGGTAAATGCTATTTGGTTAATTATTTTGAAATACAGCAGCATGGCAGGAGTATTGAGTGAAGTTTTTACTAGTCCTGTTGCTTCAAGTTATTTTCAAAATTTGCTTTTGTTATAAGTCCTGGGAAAATAAGGTAATTTCCTTACTTCGATGTGTATCATATCTGTTCACCAGGGGAAGGCTGTTAAGATGTATACCCATTTTCAGTGTGGATATGTTGTTCCAGTTATTCTGCACCCTCACTCCCACCTGAAAGTAATTCAGGAAACAGACTGTTTGTAAGACCTTAATGCCACCAACTTCTTCAGCACTCTTAGTCTTTTTTAGACCAGATTTACACGAGAGAGCAGTGAGACAGCAAAGAAAAGAAAATTGTCAGGCCCTGGAAGAATGAGATCCCTATTACTCTTGACAAAGAGCTTTGTATTATGAACTCTGCTTTCTGTTTTATTTTGAAATTCAGATTTACATTTCCCTCCTCTTTGCTATTTATAATGACTTGCTCTGCTGCCTCAGAGAAACTAAATCATTCAGAAACAGGGAACAGAACAAAACCTCAAAAATCTAGGAGAAAGTAGTAATCAGTTTTCCTGAGGGAAGAGAGGAACTATTAGCAAAGAAAATCTCCAGAAAGCTGAAACAGAGTGGAAATGTTTATTTGGGAATGCAATCTGTAATTCTGTTGCTATAAAGAGCAGGGTATTTGGTTAGAGCTGGTTATTAACATATGTTTTCTTTTAAATTTTAATAGCTATTCATGATCATTAGTAAAGTTGTTGATTTCTAGGATGTTGTCCATGGGAGTAATGTGTAAGGAATTAAAACTAAAGTCCAAATCCTTGTGAGGGCTGATGTTCCACTGAGCTAATGGGAAATAACTATTGCTGATTACAGGCACATCAGAGATTATGCAACCCAGAGTCATACAGCAAAAAGAGGTCTCCAGGGTTCTTTTGCACACAAGACAGCTTGTGGCTTAAGACATAACCAATGCTTTGCCAACAAATCATTTAGAAACCCAAATGGAAGCCTGAAGTAAAATTCTGGTTTGTAGACATCTAAACTGACATTTAGCCTAGTGAGTGGACTGTTTGCCTGTTTTTCTGGTTGCATGAATAAATGTATCTAAGAATTTTGTATATGTTGAAATACTGCATCACAAATGTTTTTTTCCTCATGGTGTTGAATGTTGTCATTTGCCCTGTAAAAACACAACTCCATGTACTTGGGGATTTTTTGGTTTCTGTTTTTTTTTAATCTGGCTTAATTTCTCCTCTTCATTTGGGAAGAATTTTGGCTATACTAGCTAGTTGCAAGAATGGAAAAATGCAGAATGAAATGAGGAAAAATGCAAAATTATTCACTCTGCTGACATTGAAATGTATTGACATTTCTAGTCAGGCAACAAGCAAGCAATGAAGACTCTCCTGGTTCTTTGACTGAGAGGGAATTAATGAGATACTCTTTCCTCATTACATGCCCCAATTGCACATTGCTGGCAGCTGGCCATTTATTTATCTGTGAGCACCAGTGATCTATAGCATCCAAACCATTTTCTGTTTGCAAAACAGTGTCTTGGCTGTCTGACTGCCTTGGCAGATGGTCCAAACACAGAATAGCAATGGAGGCAGAGTGAATGCCTGTGATTTCTGGCTTCTGGTTGCTTGAGGTTTGATGTCAATATACCATTAAGACATGTTAAGACATCTTTCCTGAAGGAGTAGCAAGGATTAAGGGATATCTGTATTCATTTTCTGACTTTTCCCGTAAATTCTTGGGGGAAATATAAAATAAAAATAAAATTCTCTAAGTTTATATATAGTCCAACTGGCCTTTTAATTTATTTTTTTTTTAATTTGGGATCCCTTCTTATTCTGAAAATAGTATAGAGAAGAAATTAAACAAACCCCTAATATCTAGAAGTGCCAGGTTGGTTGGTGAGGAGAGGGAAAATAATTGTAACAGTAGGAACAAGCATCGTCAGATATGACAGAAGAAACCAAGCAGATACTTCTAACAAACAGTCCAAGAGAACTTCCTTAAAATAGACTTTGAAGGTATTTATAGAAACTGGGAGAAGGAATGTCTTCTATTCTCTTGCCAAGTCCTGTAGCTGTACAATAATGTGCAACAGCATGTAACACAGAATGCTGTTTTGATAGGAGCTCTCTTTTTAGGAGCGACTGGTCCCAAAGAAAAGCCAAAAGTTATGACTTTGAAGGTATCCGTGCCAATTATTGAAGTCAAACTGCTTTCAGTGGCTGTAAATCACTTCAGAGAAAAGAAAGAAAGAAAAATTGGGCTGTGTTTTGCTGTGATGCTACATTGTCACACATCAGCATTTTCTTTTCCTTTATAAATGAGTTTTGCTGTGATCCACGTATTTCTTCCTTAGATAAAAGATACAGAAATGAGGAAATTTGACCAAGGCAAGCAAATATGGCTTTTGAAGATGTCCCTGTCTTTTCTGTAGATTGTACTGGCCAGAAGGCAATTGAATACTCTCACTTTGTTCATGTGAGTGGTGGTAAAATAAACAGAAATAATTCACAGAACTTTCATTGTGTGGTTAGCAAGCCACAGTGCTTACTGTGCTTATTCTGCTGGTCTTTTAGAATAGTGAACTACTGACAGGAGTTCCTTTAAGGGGTGCTGTCACAACCTGCCTGAACCCAACAAAGCAAAGCAAGAGATGGTTTGGATATATCTCACATAATTCAGGCTGGAAAACTTTTCCTTTAGAGGCTATATTACATGTGTTGCTTCTTCTTTTATGAAACTGCTTAGATTGTCTGTACTAGTAGTCCAGAAGGCTAATATTTTTTGTGAGTTAAAATGTAAAAAAGGAATGAAATATTTTCTCAAGGAAACATTTTCGACAAGAGAATCTTCAGATATATTTGTTGGAAAAATGCGGTTGTCTAAATTATTTATTCCATATCACTTACTGGTTAATAAATGTAAAAATTCATTTGTTCCTACATTATTTGACAGGCTACCATTACCAGATCATAAGTTTATGGGCTACTGGAAAGTTGATCAGCCAGGAAATGAGCAAAAGAAGATGCTGTGTCCATCAGAAACTCGAAAAATAGATGTAAAGGTTTGTCTGTTAAATTATTTTTTATTCATCTAATACTGGTTTTATGTATTGGGATGTGAAGAATCTAAAATGTGATTAATTTCTTCAGGAAAAGGAGTGTATACAAGGGTGGTCCATGTCTCTTGTTGGTGGAGTTTTTACGCTGACTAGAAAAATTACCATTTTTGTATACCTAGCCCTCACAGTGTAAAATGTGCTTGAAAATCAGTAAGCTGGGCCAGAAGTTCTTGAAAAGAAGTATTTATAAGGATATTGAAAATACCTTATCTGAAAAAAATTTGTAGCTGTTTTGGATGTTTGGAGGTGGCCAGTTACAGACCCCAGAGCTCAATGGCTCTGATCAGAGCTAATGGCTAAGATCAGACACTGAAAAGAAAGCTGGTTTCTGTTTTGATTTTGCCTGCAGCTGAAGTCTTATGGACTTTGGCACTGGCAAGTTTGAATCTAAACCTTTGGTTCAATTTGATCTGCAGCCAAAGGTTTTAACTCCTTTTCAGCTAGTTACTACTCCAGTGAGTAAGGAAAAACTTGTACTTCTAATGTGGCGTATGGGTGAGATTTAATCTTTATATAATAAGAAATTGCCATATAATTTCTGTGAAACAGAAATATTCTGGTATTTTCCTTGTATAAACTGTGTTTTATTAGTACATGGTATCTCCTTGTGCTACTAAGTGATAATGGTTCCAAACCATGAAAAGACTGAAGAGGAGAGGCACAACTGTTCTTACACTGTAAAGGAAATGGTAGTATGGGCATTCAGAGAGTTTATAGAAAAGGCATTTCCTTTTCCCTCAAATTTACTTAGTAATAAATAAAAAATTATTTAGTAGCTTAGTAGTTTTTTATTTTTAATAGTATTACAGCATGAAGAAGACCTGTATTTTCATAAAGAATGGGGAGTGAAATATTTTAGGAAGCCCTCATGGTTATTATTTGTTTTAGGGCCCTGTGTACTTAAATATGCAAGGCTTTCCACTGGAACGCCGTGAAGCCAGGTCCATCAGTTTCACAGAAGAACTTGCTTTTTGGACACTGCCTTTAGAAGAAATTAACTTAGTTTGTGATGTCACGGTAACAAAAGGTACGGTAAGAAAAGCTACTGACTTTTGTAATGATCTGCAATGTTACAAAGAGGTGAGATGTCCTGGAGATGAGGAAGGACTGTTGACTTCCTTAGTGCATGCCGATAGTGGCAGAATATAAAAGGGCAATATGAAGGATTCCAAGTGTAGTAACAACACTCCAGTGCATTTACAGTAGTGTGTATTTCTAGATACGCTTGCAGTAGAGTATAGGAATAATACTAGGAATTGTAATATGGGAATTAAAAATATAGAGTGGAGGAGTGATCTATAGGAATAATAACTTACCTTTTTCCACTTTTTTTTTTTTAATCGTAGGTGAAATACAAAAATAATCCACTCAAATCGGTGCATAATTTCCCTGAGTCAGTGGTCATTGTACCATTGGATATGCATTGGTCTCAAAAAAAGAGAAAGATGTGTAATTAAAATAGAACAGAGTCACAAAATTACAAGTTTGTTAAATTTGTGTATTCAACACTGCATTACTTGACAAAAACAATTCTTTGGCCTTTCCTCTCTCAATTTAGTTTTAATACAAATCTTTTAACTTGTATAGTGCTGTGCTTTTTTGCTCTGTGCTCATACTTATTCTTTCTCACTGGACCAAACCTGCCTTAGTTACCTCTATGGCTTATGTCCCAGAGGGAATTGCACCATTGGGAATATTCATAAATGTTTTTAGGCATCATTAAGCATGTCTTAGCTTCTAAGAAGTTTTAGAACTTAGAAGTTTTAGCTTCTATATTTTTCCAATCCTGTACTACATTAGTGTATAACTCTGAACTCCATATAGAATGTTAGTAAGCTCTCATCACAGTTTGGTCAGACAAAACAATCCCTCCAGGCCTGAGAACCAAGGTCCTCATCACAGCCTCAGGCCCTGGAAAGTATCAACAAAAGTGAATGTGAAGAATGTGACTTCATTACCTCAAGTTGTAATTAGACAATTAATCCCTGATATGCAAATAGACCAAACCTACATCTGTCTGAAAAACTCATGACCATTGTCCATCTTGGGTGTAGTCTCTGCGAGGCTTTTGCACTGCCCAAGGTGTATCTGTTAAAGGCCTTTAATAAATACTTACTTTATTCTCTAACCCTGTCTAGTCTCTGTTTTAGGTAGCCAGTCCAAGGCATCAGTCTAAACATTATTGTATATTATAAACAGATCTTTAATGATCAGTATTGGAATGCTGCTCTTTCTATTTGCAGTCCAATTTACAAATACATTAGCAGACTTCATGGAAACGAAACAGAAATTAGGTGGCTTTGTATTGATTTCAAGATTTGTCTGAAATTATTCAGGAAGGTGATTTATATGAAAAGTTCTGTACAATGTTTGCATTCAACCTATGTTTAATTACTAAATACACAATTTTAATGGAAGGATAGGATAGAGAAATAAGAGGAAACAAGATTATAAACACACAAAATCAGATGAGCATACTAGCAGCTGGCAGACACTGTAGTCATGCCTACATAAATGTGTCTTGGACTACTTGTTTAGAGTTAATAGTGTTTTGGCAAGGTTCTGCCTGTTAACATTTAGTTAATATCAAAAGATCATTTCTCTTTATCTCCCTTGTGAACAGTGGTAATTTTTCAGTACTTTTTGCTATATCATCTGCCAAGTTTATGACATCGCTATTTCCAGAAGAGAAATGCACAATGTCAGTAGCCTTTCACTATTTTGTTTTCTTATTTCAGAAGAAGAAAATGAAAATGTTCTTTATGTTACTACATGCAATCCTGTTTCCTTGTACTTCATGAACATTTCTAGTAAGACTGGATACTTTGTGGATCTTTATGACCTCTTCCCAAGAACAGTTGGAAGTGTCTGGCAACCTTTTGTGACTGCAGCACCACTGGGAAATCCACTTAAAGGTCAAGTGGTTCTACATGAAGAGGAGGTAAAAATAATTAAATTCCAGCTAAATGTTTAGTCATGAGCAAAGTAGTACCATGAGGATATGCAGACTGGACAAGGCTACCTCCTGCTGAATCTTCTCTCTTTTACTGTACTTGTAGCTTGGGAGTTGCCTTCAGCATTAGTTTTTAAATGGAATTTTCCTCTTGCGCTCTTTAGCTGGACAATGTCCTCTTCCATTCTTGAAGTTGAGTTCTACCTGCCTGTCTTCACTTATTGATAGAGAGAGATTGGCTTTATGGAAGAAAGGAGGAGAGTGGGTCAAGTTCAGGAGTCTCAGTCAAACCACATATGTTTGCAAAGTACAGAGTACAGTGTTTTATGTGAACTTAAGTTCTGCTCCAGTCTTGTCCCCCTTTTACTTTTCAAAAAGTATATAAAAGAGACATTTTCTGAGTCACCAAGTAAAAATATTGCTTTTAAAAATGTGTTTGCTCCATATTTGTTTTGTGAATCCTTGTATTTCTTCTTCTAACCTGTGAAGTATCGAGACTAGAAGGAAGACTAGGTAAGCCTTGACATCAGCAATGCAAATTGAGAACCACTAACAATTTCAGTGTTGGTTTGACTCAGATGCTTTTTTAAAGAGAACTTTTGCATACTTTGTACTTTCCCTTACTGTCTGTGAGCTGATTGTAACATTTCCAATTCAAAACTTCTTTGCCCAGGAGTGGGAAGAGACAAGAGTATATACCAGGCTGCTGTTGTTCATTTTGTAGCATTAATAATAGTTTATTAGGCTACCTAGCACTCACTGTGGTTTGACATGGGCGTTAAATCAGTCATTATTGTTGGCTGGTTTTTTTCCTTTCTTTGAATTTCTTGTGTCAGTGTTTCAATAGTAAGAGACTTCAACCTAGAAGAACCTTTCCTACATTGAGCTGGGATGTTAATAGTTTTCAGTCATTTCTAGTGTTTCTGCAATACTGTTGTTCCAGGAACATTTGTCAAGTGTTGATGCCACTTTCTGGTGTCAGATGCTGCATTTAAGCTCAGTGCCTTATGAGAAGCACAATTCTTCTGCCTTTGGTAGAACTGCCTATGCAGGTGCAGCTGCCTATTGGACATTTTCCAGTGCAAACTGGAAACAATATGATTCTGAGGCTACCTGCTTGCTGAACAGCTATAGAAATACCATTTGGGCTATTTTGAGGTGCACATAGCACATTATTTTGGTTCTAAATAATTTTTGGCTTCCTTTGGTGAAGTTGATGCAGGAAACTAAAACAGATGGCAGTCTGTCTTGTATGTAAGAATGTTTAGAACGTCTGACACTTTTTAATATAAAGCCAGCAATATTCTTTGCAGTCCAAATCTCAGAAATTCCTACAATTTTGTTTTTAACCAAATAACAGTAGCATCTAGTATCAGAAATGAAGGTTTTTCTCTGAAGCTTTAGGTAGTTATCTCAGAGTCTGGTTTTGGCTGTCCTCATGGAATTTACCTTTTAGTGATGGTATGATACATTTTTCAGACTCTGAAATAAAATTTGTGCCATGGAGTTCAGTGTCCCTTTCTAGATGACTTCAGTCACGCTATAACTTCACATTTTTATCTGACAAAGCTTAAATATTGCCAGTTTCAGACTTGCCTTTCTTGGCAAGTGCTACAGCTGAATACATCCTGTCTGTAAATAAGCCTGTTTTACACTGGAAAATAATACAGTAAAATGTTCTGAATCTTTTGCATTATCTTAGGACTTTTTACATATTTTCACCATTCAGGAGGACCTTATTTGCTTTTTGTGAAAATATATTTTAATTACAAACTCGTTTGTTGCAAAAATTCCTATTCTTAGGAAAAAATTATTTTAGACTTCTTGAGATCTTAAGAAAGCAACTTAGAAAACAAAAAAAGAAGGAAAATGTTTCTCTTGTATATTGCATGCTCGTATCCATGGACTACATTGATAATTTATTTGGGATTTGTTCTTAAGTGAGGCATTAAAACATAGATTGGATGAGTGCTGCTGCTGTGGTCTTCACAGCCACTGCTCTCCTTTCTCATGTTGGCGTTCAAGTGTTAGGATCTCTGATTCCCACTGAGTCATAAGAGGGATTCTCAAGCAGTGTAATTTTTCCACATAGAGCTTAGATTCTATTTCCTAAAACTTCCTGCAGTGGATCCATGGAAAAATCATGTGCCCTGTGCACCTGTGAAGTGAGGTGGATGTTGCTGTGTGTGAAATTTAATCCATTATAACTGATGTTAGCAGGTAAGCATATGGCCTAAGATAATCATCCGATTACCTTCTGTATTTGCTGGGAGAATAGAGGTGACCTGAAGAGCATTTAGTCTCAGCTAACGTAGAACATGTTTAATTGCCCTCTGGATGTGCCTCTCTTTCCACTGGCTACTGGCAGGCATAAACTCAGGACTTGCTGCATTCACATGTTAAGAAAAGTAGATGAATGGTACATCTGCATTTTGAGCAAGGCTACAAGAGTTAGCTAGTTGTGCTGCTAAACATCAAACAAAACAAGAAAATCAAGTAATACAAATAACATATTCGATGCTTTAGAGATTCAGCTGTGTTTAGTTGCAAAAAGAATAAGAAGCATTAACAATATTTGTAGAAATAAGAATTTGCATTTATTAAATAAAAAGGCCACTTGACAACTGCTGTTTCATAATAATCAATATAACACATTAATTAGACAATACCAAAAGCAGCTTTTTCAATTTTTTTCTTTTAATAAAGGTCTTTGGAGATTAATGTTTCTGACTAAGTTATAAAAAAGAACAATTTTATGGATTATAACCTTATTGGAGAATATGAAATTATAATATTGCAGCTCTTCAAATAAGTTTGTGTGTTTTATCTTGTTCCCAGATGACATCCATTTAGATTCAGTAGAGCCCTCAAAAGAAATAAAATGAAAAATCACCATTTCTTCCTGTCCTTTTTAAATAAAAATTTACTAAAAGTAAATTCTTCAGGGATTTAACTCAATGGCACTAGTGGGAAATTTATCTGATTTTAAGCCACATTGACATCTTCTTTGAAGAAAGGGTAGATGATTTTATTCCACATGGTGGCCATTGGTCTCAGTGAGTGGAAGCTGTTTGGATTCTGTCTTTTTGTTCAGAGTAAGCTCACAGACTTTGAAAGGACTCTGCAGAAATCTCAAGTAACTTCTATGTAAGATGGGAATTACATTCATCTTTTCAAAGCAGCAATTCCTCTGCCATCTGTCCTCCCCACAAGTACTTCAGGGCCTACTCCTATTTCCTGCTAAAGCTTTGTGCCTTCCATATGCACTTTTCTTCCTGCTTCTACCACATCTACTGCTCAGAGGGAGAACAAATACAGACAGAAAAGAATTTTGATAGCTTTTGGGCATTATTTTATATGGGGTTGTGGGAGCAAACTGCACATGGAGAATTGATTTGCCCATAAATTAACAGCACACATCCAGGATATTTTACAAGCACTTTACTGTGTTGAAAGGCTACAACAGGCTAACCTACAGGCTACCTCAGGGAGCACAACAGGCTTTGTTCAGGCAGCATCCTGCCAGCATCCTTTAACTCTGCTTTTATCTCTCTTGGTCAGGAAGTGGGGTGGAGAGGGAGGGAAATGCTTTTCCCTGTCCCATGTGCTGCTGCAGTTCTGTCAAAGCTCTCTGCTAACAAGGGAGTGAGGGAGTCTGTGGCACAGAAACTGACACAGAGATCCACCTCACTCAACACATGTAGAAGATGGCAACTGTTTCTTAATAGAAGATTTCTTTTAACAGCTTGTGATCTGGCCTGAAGCACAAGTGAGGATCTGAATATGAAAGTACCAACAAAATGGTAGTAGTAACTTCTGTAACCTCTAGCCCCCATGATACTCTGATGTATGTTTTCAGAGCAAAGGGTGTATTTTCTTATTTTCCTCAAAAACTAGTTCTCTTTTTTTTATCTTATGTAAGACTTTACTTTTCTATGAGTTCACATTATAGTAGATTTATATGTGCACCTTCTGTAGAATGGGAGAAGGCTCATTTTCCATAAGCACAAAGCTTATACCACTACTTGTTGTTCTCAGTTCACTGAAATCTCAAATACAGTAAAGTCTACCATGGCATCTGAAAGACACCACTTGCATTAATTAAAACACCACTAATCTACTTGTATACATTTCCCTGCCGCTGAAGATGTGGTGGTTTGAGCCTCAAACCGTAAATTCTTGCACAGATTTTTTCCAATTGAACCTGATGAACAGTGTATTAATGTTTGTATCTGTTCCTATTATTTACAGTGTCAGGTTTGTTACGTGTCTGTCACTCAAGGGATCCTTGATTAGCTCTAATAGAAAAGGTGGGACAGGAGGCAAGAGGATGTATGATTACCCTGCCAAGCTAAGGATCAGCCTCAGTCTGAAGCAGACAGTGTGTTTGCAAGCTTGCTTGCTCAGGACATGAACATCAAGGGCTGAACAGGTCAAAAGTGACAGTAAGTTTGGGGAAAAGAATGTTAAATTGAGGTTTTTGCACTGTTCCACTCTGAAACTTCCCCAGGCTCTCCCCTCTGTCTGTAAAACCATAAGGAACAACTTCCCATACCAGCAAAATGAAGTCACAGCCCTGTTTGGTTTAAGAACTTTTTAGAGGAAAATACTGGCTAAAATAAAAACAGCAGTAAGGAAAGGGAAACTTTGCAGTAACTAAAAATAAAGGCACACCACTTCACAAGATTGGTTATTGCATCTGTCCAGAGTTTGGAATTCCAGACACTGGGGTCAGGAGGTCACCCAAAGGTTACTTTTCTCCCAGTCAAGAACAAACAGAGCTGAATTGCACACCAACGTCTTCTCCCAGCCCACTTGAAGAGTTGCCAGAGCTGCTCTTGGATGTGTTCACAAGTGACGCAAAAATCTATTCTTAAACACAGACAGAATATACATCAGTCACTTAGCACAGAAGGAAACCATTAACATCAAAAGGGGTGGAGTAGAAAAGCTTTTTATACTACCAACTGCTCTCATAAATTTAACATTAAGTGGAAGAATGTAATTGATTCGTATGTGTTCTTTATCTCACGTGGAAGGCTAATGCTGTTTCAGAATTGTAAAAATGAAATATGGCAGAAAACCAAAATACAAAGCAAATGTTCTGGTTTTTTTCCTGAACCACAGTTGTATAATTTTGGTTTGTAATACATAAGCAATCTTCTTTTTTTAGAAATATTGAACTTGAACTGCAATTCCCTAATGCTTCAAATAACGTGATGATATTTTAAATACTTCACCATACTTAGCTTCAAATTACTGTGTCATTATTAAAGTTAACTCTTACAAATATTTCTAGTGAAAGCATGAAGAGTACCCAAAAAGAACAAAACTGCTGTGACTCAGATTGTTTGTGTTTATTTAGGGGAATTCGTGGGAATTTATGTTTTACTTCCTTAACGTCTATTGTGCGTTATTGCACATGTTGTACGTAGGCAGTTTACTTTTAGTAAGTCCTTGCAGAACCTAATGTCCTTGAAGAACTGGTTGTTTCCTTGCATGGCAGACAAATAATTGATCCCAAGGCTTTAATAACTTATTCCTTTGTACCTTTTGAATTTCATTTGATACAGTTAAGGTTGGCCCTGAATAACTATTGTCTTGAATTAGTTAAACACATTAGGAGCAGCTATACCACTTTGCAAAAAGAAATGTTTTAAAAGTCCCAGTCATTTGATAGCATGTGTTGACCCTTGGGCTTTGAGTAACAAATGAGAAATCTGAATAAGTTCAAAATTTAGCAAATCATATTTTCGTGTGATACCTGGAGATTTGCACCATCCCATCTACTTCTGGTCTCCATCCTTTTGAGTCATCCTGCTGCCCTCCAACAGCTGTCCTACCTCAGACACTATAAGCTGTTCAGAGAGTGCAGATCGCAGAAGGATTGTCACAGCCTGAGATATTTAATAGGCTCCACAGTATCAAAAGTATGAACTTGGAGAGAACGTAGTAAGCCATTTCTTCTTTCACCACTTTGTCACCTTCAGTGGGACTTAAGCAGTAGGTGCAACAGAAAAAATAAAAACTGAAATGAAATATTTTAGTGACTTGACAAAGCTAGTTGGTATGTCTCTTATCTGTAGCTGCATCTTAGACATGTAAGCCATACTAGTCCAGTTCCTAGAAGTTCTGCAGAAGCGAATGTGAGATTTATAGGTAAAATGCTGTGGAAATACTGTTATATCTTTCCAGCCCTTGTACTTAACCTCTTCAATTCAGGTTTCTCTATGAACTTGGAAATGAACCAAGAAAATCCAGCTTACGTTTTGCAACAAAATCTAGATCATCTTCTCAAAATGTCCTAAGTTGCTTGACTTGCAAAAGTGCTTTAGATAGATTTGTTGTGGTCTCTTAAACGAGCTTGAGATGTACATGGTTCTGTTTTTCATTTACAGAGCAATGTTGTGTTGTTGCTGGATACAAGCAACGGTGCCCTTCGCCGACTTTTGCTCTCACCAGATGCTCAAGGCTCTCCGAAGAGAACATCTTGGTGGAGCAACAAAGAAGAGACGGTGAGGAATAGCCCCTGCCCCTATTACACTAAGTTTTTTTTAAAAGCAAATGTCAGTACTGGAAAAACAGAATCATTACGTTTTTCCCAGTTTTACAGCCCAAGCATTTAATTGTTTACTCTTACGTATGTTTAAATGTCTTACACATAAAATAGTATTGTTATGAAATATTGGTATAAAAAATACAAATAAATTTCCTGAAGATATTTGTCTTTAAAATATCCCTTTTTAGGGCTAGAACTGGAAATAATGGAACATTTTGTTATGTCCAAAATAATGAAATCAGTTATGATACAATTTATGACTAGGAAAAAGGCAAGCTAGAAAGCATTTTGAGAGGTAATTAAAGCTGTGGATTCTTCTAAATAAAGGGAAAAAAAAACCTAGTACACTTTCAGAGGACTCAGGAAAACTCACTGGGACAAATCTTACAAGCACTAATTGTCCTATGACGTATTTTTATACAGAGCAACTACAAAATGTGCCGAGAGTTTTCACACAAAAACTGGCTGGTGTTCTACAAAGAAACAGGGTGAGAGTAAATTATATCCTTGTATTAAATTGATTTATATCAGATTTCCTTGTGTATATCCCTATCTGATTAGTCTTTTCTTGGCTTCCATTTTATAGAAACCACCTTATTGTACTGGATGTATTGGAGGGTCAAACTCACACCATCTCACTTCCAATCAGTCTGAAATCTGTTTTCCTGGTGGCTGAAGACCGGTGGCTCTTGGTGGAAAACGAAACAAATAAGTCAGTTCAGCCTACTTTTCTTGATGGCATTATTTCTTGTTTGTGTCTTGTTTGTGTTCACTCCTGGTCTCAAACTTGGGTTTTTCTGTTTGTGAAACTGGCTGGACTTAAAAAGTGGGTATTTAAGATGCAGATTTGCTGTGGTGAAAACACAGGTAGACTTTCATAGTAGGAAATGAAGAGGATATGCCAGCCTCTGAAAGTTTAGACTAGCTTTGATCATATGTGTGTTAACATTAATTTTACTGAGGTGATATTGGTCTTTGGAAATGAGAATGTTGGTGTGCCTATCTCGGGAAATACAGACTTATTGTCTGGAGTTAACACCTGCTTCCTTTACTTTCATGGTCACATGAAAGAAATGTTACTCTGCTGTCTCATTTTTATAAATGCACAGCCAATGAAAGTGTGTAAAGAGTTACCAGAAGACAAATCTGCCACTTGCTGGCCTAACCCTTCCTATCTCACAGGTGTTTGGGAAATTATATTTAGCTTTAGCAAAAGGTGATGATAACCTTGTTTATATACAAGTAGAATGTTTTCACTGTTTCAGAAGATAAAAGTCCTTGTTTAGAGTAACATGTTTAATCAGGAATTATTATAAATGTGTGTCTTTTACAGGAAATTTCTTTTAACCAAGCGTGCCCATATGGGAACTCAAGACAGTGAGGTTTGCCAGCTGCATGCATTGAGTGAAGAGCCAGCTGACATGGGATTTGGCTTAACAACAGGTACTGAATGCAAGCTTGACTAGTTCCTTTTTTTTGTTCTTTTTGTCATTTATGTTTGCAGCTGCACAGACAAGACTCTTTAAGGGTCTGAGTAACCATCTGATTCTGCTTTTGTCCCCTTATCATGTTTGGTTAATAATAACAGCTTCTCTCAAGGCATGGCACATTCCATGCTCAAATTTCAAGTTGTTTGAATAAAGCATTTTTGTTTCATTGTAGTGTTCAAGACCTCAGTCATGAACTTTCAGCAAACAGACAAGCATGTAGAATGGAAAAGGAGGAAAAATTACTTGGCAGGAATTATAACAGGAATAAAAGGGAACAAATATACAAATGATTCCAGGATGTAGACTGTTAGAGGGTCTGCTACTCACACTCAGATGAGCTAGAAAATATTTCTCAACCCTTAGAAAAATACAAACCACCTACTGTTAGAACAGAAGTCACATGTTCTGTAGTTCTGTTCATAGTGTGCAGAAGGCCATTGGGGCCATCACCCTTGTCTTAAAAGTTAGGGGGAATTTGATCAGTAAAATTCCCAGATGGTGCTAGGCATTGAGGCATGTCACAGTAAGGCAGAAATCTGCAGTGGTTGCCATTCTGCCTGGTAAGAGCCGTCTGTCTTCAAATCTGATACCATTTTCAGCCCTGAGCGTTTGATCACGGTGCACAAAATCTTTAGTCTACTTGGTTTACATAACAGTTCATAGATTTTGGTCATTATATATCAGAGAGACAGGGGAAACAGAGAAACCACTTAATATCTCTTAAAGAAGGAACAAGTTTTGTTCTGGTTCTTGTTGCTAGCATAAATAAGAAAAATGAGATTAACACAGTATAAACATGGTACAAACAAATGTTATTGACAAATAATAGGGCTTCATTTACATAAACAGCAGCCAGGTGGATACCAAAAACTAACCATAGCCTAAATATCCAGAATCCTTTTTTAACTCTTGTACAGTTTACTCTACCAACTTATCAAGTGCAATCAGAGCACAATAGTTTCCTTCCTCTTACTACCTTATTTAGAAACCATTCTGGAATATCATTCCTCAGATGGATAGAAATGTTATTATAATTTCCAATCTCAAAGTATTTGTGGGCAGTTTATTGCTGCATGCTTTCTGTGCTATTTTTATCCTTTGATATCTTGTTTCTTCTTTTCCAGTCTGAAATGTTATCATATACCCTGCCCACCTTTTTCCAAATCATCCAGCAAACCCCAAATGTAACATCTTCAGCCTGTTCTTCTTCTTCTTTGAGGCAAAATCTGTGGCAGGAAAACTAAAAAAAAGGTAGACCATTGTGGGTTTGCTGCTGACCCAGACCATTTATCCTTTGAGGGAGGAAAGATTTTCTCCCACTGCCATGTAAAAGAGAAAGTCTTGTGCCCATTGAAGTGGAAACAGTGCAGAACTAAAGATAGCAGATTCTGACTGTGTTGGTAATTTGAGGCAAGGTAAAGGGCTCTCACAGATGCACAGAATAAAATCCATTTTTTCTTAGCTTCAAGACAAAGAAAACCAGACCATTATTTAACAGAAATGCATTGCAAACAGCATTATTTTAATTGCAGAGACAGCAAGAGAGTCACCAAGAAATGTCACATTGACACTTACCTGTGCAAACCTATGTTTTGCCATTTGGTGCATTTGGATTATAACAATTTTCAATAAGATCACAAGCTTTTCTGTTCTATCCCATGGGCTTCCTGCCTCATTTGTGCAGTAGAGGGCAAAATTAAGTGGTATAAACAACTGCAAACTACTATTTCCTGATTTTAAGTACTTGACTTTACAAAAATAGGATTACTTCCTTCTCCTCTGTGTTATAGTATAGTATAATCAGATCTTCTGCTTTTTAGTAATTTTATACTCAAAGTAATAGCAAATTTTTAGTGCTCAGCACTCTTACAGTTAATATTGTTTCCTATTGCACATCTGGATTCAATGACTTACATTTTGTTTAATTTTCCTGTTTAGTGTCAGAATTGTCTGTGCCTCATGCAGTTTCAACTGACCAGCTATCTTCAGAAAACCTCAGTGCAGCTGTGGGACAAAAGATCAGCTCCCCCAACAGGATCTTCTCAGATGAGCATAATTATGCTACTATTGTTATTGGTTTCCCAGACCTCTTGGTAAATACTCAGCATTATTGTGCAATGAAATAATATGGTCTCATTTATTCTGTAACCCATTAAGTACCTGTTCACCTAATAATTTGGAAAAAGAAGGGAATGACAGCAAGCAACCCATTCATTTGTTATGGTAGTCTAATCTAGAGGGATGTCAGTGGTTTTTTAGGTAATAAAAAATGGGACAATACAATGTCTAGCATGGACAAAATTCATTTTCAGTAAGCTCTGAACAGTGCTGGCTAGAGTAATGTTTTCTAAATCATGTGTTTTTACAGTTTTTTAATTAAGCATAACCTCTGAGAAAAAGGATATCAGTATAATTTTGAACTATTCAGTGTGAACTTCTTGCCCAGTGTGCAGCAGGTAGCAAGACCAGATTAAGGAAAAAGAAAAAAATGATAAAATTATAGCAGAACTATAAAGATCCTCCACTACTGAATAGTGTAGCTAAGTGTAAATACTGCATGTAAGTGTGCTCAGTGCCATGACACAGTCAGAAAAAGACCAGAAAAGAAAGTGAAACTTAGCAGTCTAATGATGAGAGCTGTTGCAAAGAGAAAAGGCAAACACAGGGAAAATACAAGCAATATGTTTAATTCTTTGAACTTTTTTTATATTTGCCACCTAATGGTACTAGAAAAGGCAGTGATTATGGAATAAATAATTGTATGTCATGTTTATTTGATAAATTGGTGCAAATTAGAAAATGTAACTGTTAATAGACATGAATTTTGGGAAAGCAAAATGACAGAGGAAAATTCTTTGCAAGCCAAAATAATTCAAAAATATGTTTTTGTTAATAAGATAGTCTTTCCAATTAGCTTTTGAGTTTTCCTTGGTTTGGTTTTATGTTACCAGAGAGTTTATTTTTTCATATAACTTACAATAGATGTGAGTTTATTTTTGGAAAAGGGAGGTGTTCTAGAGGAAGGAGTACTAAAGAAGCTACACACTTCAGTACTAACATAGCAATGCAGGTGGTGAAGCATTTTTGTCTCTACCTGATTTAGACTGAGGTACCATCTTTCCACATACATAATTTTAGATACCTGTGAATTTCAAAGAGGAAGTGCTAAGGGTGGATGAAAGAGTGATGGGGCAAAACTTCAGATTCAGTGTTTAGTGCTGGTGGTGTAGATGTTTAGTATGAACAAGGTGTCTGAGCTCTTATTTGTAATAGCAGTGCTCAGTTTACCTAATACTGAGACCTTCAAGATGATTTTTTCACTGGGCTCTCTCAAGCACAGTGGGGGATGAAGCCACTGGCTTTCATATGGAGTCCTACACTTATATCTCTGAACCTGGAGCTAAGTCCTAGCCTTACTGCTTAGCTTTATTACGGAAATACCTGTTTGCATTTATCTATATTAGTGGAAACCTTACAATTTTTTACATAATTTGATTCCAAATTGGGTTATTTCAATGCCTTCTGTTCCTGGTTCAATTAAAAAAAAAGTCAATTCAACTTCAGATTTTGAGAGCATCTTGATGCCTAAAACTCCTGTAGATGGTTTTTTGGTTTTCACTCCTGTGGGAGTTTTTGATGACAAAATAATCCTGGCCACTCATTGTCATATGGTAGCATAAGAAGTAGCCACAATAGCAATATTTGATTTGAAATTAGGTAAGTGGAACTTACCAAGAAGTGTTTGTTCTTAGATTTAATAATAGTAACATTTTCTTCAGTAGAAACCTTCTCTTTTGCAGTCTCCCAGTGAAGTGTATAGCTGGAAAAGAAACTCCTCTCTGAGTCACAGACAGGCTTCTCCTTCTGATCCACTTTATTATGGAGCCCAGAGGAAAAAAGGAGCTGCAAAACAAACCAATTGTGTTACTTTACTAGCTTCTAATCAAATAGTCCGGATTTTAGCGCCTGGAGATGTGCCTCTGAAAGACATTTACCCAAAAGGTAAGAGGTTCATATACTTGTGCTACAACACACTTGTTTTTTGTTTTGTAATCTGCTATCACTCAATAATTTTCCAGAATGTTCTTAAATAGCCACAGAGCAAGTAGTTGAGAAGGAATGAGTGTTAGTTGTGCTTAGTTTTAAGATTATTTCAAATCTTACTAGCATGCTGAATTACACTTCTCAGGAATTATCAGGTTGTCTACACTGTGAATATCTCAGTAGATGGGATTTCCATCTCTCTGCAGAGGAAACCCAGTAACAGAATATGATCATTCCAGTTCAGCAATTGGCCTTTACTAGTATTTCTAGCTTCTGCTCAGCATCACTCAGATGCAGTGATAAACCTGTTGTATGACTAACTCAGAATTCTATCTCCAGCAAGGACAACAGAAGAGGTTATTTTGGGACTGCATGTGAGCCTGTCCACTTCTTTGTCTTTGTCTTCATGCTAACTCAATATTTGCACTTGTTTTGCTAGGGATGTTGCAGAAGACATCCCTGCCTCAGGCTTTAAATCTCCTTTTATGGACCTGTTGTCCACAAGTTTATCTGGTGCCTCTTTGAACCTGTGTATCTCCACAGCAAATTCACAAGTTCATGATCTTTTGTGATCAACTGATCTCTTGCCAGGTTTATCAGATGCCCCTTGTTCTAGCATTGTATGCTTGGGTGAGTAACAGTTCTGCATCCACCTTGACCATCACCTTCATGACTTGGCAAACTTCAGTCATTCCTGCCTTCTGTCCAAACTGAAGAGACACAGACTATTTAGTTCTTCTGTACAAGAGAATGTTGCATGAATGACATCCACATGCAGCAAAACCATCCTCCATTCTGACACTAATAAAGCAGGTATAGACTGCAGATCTTCAGACTTTTTGTGCTGCAATGCCAAGCTTTCTGTTATCATTGTAACTTTAGTTTCTTCAGCCAGTAACTAAAAATATACCAATTAGTGCTAAATAACAGCATTTGTGAGTTTTGGATTAATTTAGGAATTAATTTAGGAATCTCCAAAGTTTACTATCAAAAGAGAAAATGCCCAAAATATTTGTGTGTGGTAGAATGGCTTGGTTTCATCAGCACAAGAAGCTATTCCTGATTTAGTCTCTGTGTGAACTCTCTGTCCCAGAATAAACCTTTTATTCCAAATTAACTCAAACAGAATGAATGATGTAATCTCCCTCTCCTCATTCACAGATCAACTTCCCTATGTAAAGAAACCCTTTTATTTATTACCAGGAGTATAAAACATTTACTTGCCTAAAGAAGCCAAGTCAAGTATATCAACAAGGTAGAAAACTTCAGTTATCTCCTTTTGTAACTGAAGGAAAGATTACCTCTTAAAAAGATTAAACTTAATAAAATTAGTTGGAGTTAGAATCTTGGAACTAATTATACAACTTCAGGCTGTAATCTTCTCATACTTAATAAACTGCAGAAGGGTCAGACTGGGTCACTCTTTTTCAGGCCTTCACAGAAAAAAAAAAAAAATCTGAATCTGAAGTAGATATTTTAGAAGGTAAATCTTCTGAGCTTTTGTTGAAATTAGTTCACTAATTTGGGAGTGAGAGAGATCTTCCCTCAGTTCTTCCAAATGATACCTAAATTGAGATCTTGACTCCTATTTCTAAAAGCCTTTTAAGTTGCTGTGCTATGTAATACCTTGTTGCTAGGTTATTGTAATTAAAAAAGGGGGACATTCTTCATGAATCCAGGATACCAGTAACCTGGCATTTTATCAGTCTGAGAATTGGCTTCTGTCTGACCAAGCAGTTTAATTTGTTTTTTCTCACCTGTGATGAAATATATTTATGAATAGGGATTGATAGCTTTAATTGTATAGAAAATTGTATGAGGTTTGTACAGTACTTTATGGCCATTTAAGTTGAAAGATTTCATGCCTTAAAGATTGTTGTCATTGATTTTTCTTTTCTGAATGATGTTTTAATTTATGAATTATAAAGACTAATTTTAACTGAATCATGTTTAATTTAACCTCGCTGACTCAATTAAATAGGACCTGAGCAAGACTAGGCTCTCTGTACCATAGCCTTTTTCAAGTCTTTTTCTAGACACTTCCATTTATCAGTTAATGACTGGATTTTCTAGAGGAGGAGGAGCTATAAGGGACATCCTACAGCAACCTCTGCTACTCAGCATGTTATGAAAAAAGTTGGAAAATTAATTAACACAGAAGTAACAGTGCTGATGATAGTCATTATTATTCATGGTAGGACGGATTTATGAAGAATTATGAGAAGGACTACAATTCTGAATAAAGTAGAAATAACAGATGAAATTCAGTATAGATGTATATGTGGAGGAAGAAAAAAAATCCTAATTCCACATTAAAAAAGATGGGGATGATGAGAGCATCTTACAAGCATTATTTTCTGTCACGATAGATAGTTTCATTAAGATGACAGTTTGAAGCTCAGTAGCACTTAGAAAAAGCAAATCAAATGTTAAGAGTTACTAAGGAAGAAACAGAAAAAGCAGAGAACCTCTTTGAGCTGTTATACAAATCCACATGTCCTTAACAGTGTTCAGTTTTCACCTTCCATCTCAAGGTGGGAGAAGGCTGAACTGGGATAAGTTCAGAAAAAGACAAGAAGGATGAGCAAGATTGTATTGGCCAGCCCTCCAACATGTGAAGACAAGATCAGGAAAGAGATATATGGTAGAGTTTTACAAAAACATGTATGGCATGGAGATGTGGAAAAAACCCAACAATTTTGCAGTTAGTATCAGACTTTGGGAGCAGCTAATGAAGCTATTAGGAACTTCATCCAAACAAACAAGGCAGTTCTTCATAGAGTACTAATCTGTGAAGCCACTTCCCAAAGAATGTTGTGAATGCTGAAATGTGGATCCAAACTCCTGGAAAGTTAACTAAATACATAGATATGAAAACATAGACACCGTATTCAGTTTAAGAAGCCCCTAAGTTGGAACTGGTTGGTGACTTGAGGAAAATACCATGTGCACTTGTCTGTTCTCACACATTTCAAGCATCTTACTACTCTTGGAGACTGGATACTAGATTAGAGGGACCTAGTATTGCCCTTGGTATGGCACAAATCAAAAATATTTCCAAGTGAAGAAAGGAAGACAGACAAAGAGAAGCATGTGTCTTTGTACTCACCTGGGAGGTGAGATAATAAGGAAGTAGCCCTTATGATGGCCATTTGAGATTCTGTTCTTGCAGCCTTCTCTGCTGGACTGTTGTTTTTTCTGGAGTTTGTCTCTCAGTCTCACTAATTGACAAAATATTTCGTTGAATACACATTTACCTGCTACCAATTGCTGCTTAGCAGTCTTAGTCCCTTGAAATTCAGTGTTGCTTATTCCTAATCATTCTCCCTTGTTTCTGTATTGGACACCTGACGTTACTTACCTGTGAAAGCTGTATCCTTCCCTGGGAGATGGTAAAGTGAAGCAAAGGCATCCTGCTACTTGAAATCAAGTATGTGTCAGTCCCTTGAAGTTCTTGCACTGTTGTCTTCTGTTGCCTTTGAGAAGTTGTTTTATGTTTTTTATTTTGTTTCCATATCTATCAGATTTTCTTTCTCATCTTCTTGGACAACTGGTCAGTTCTGGCATACAGCCTTCCATTTCTATTAATAACTCAAAGTACTCAGCCAAACTCTAGCATATTGTAATATGTATTACTGAAGCTGTTCCAGGAACAATAAGCAAAGAAATAATTGCCTATACGTTTTATTCAGACTGTAGCCAAATGATAGTTATATTTGAAAAGAAATTGTAACAAGTAATAATTTCCCCAAAGACTGCCAAATATATGTATGGACACAAAATATAAACTTAGACAAGAGAACATGGCAAAATCCAGCAAAGAAGAATTAATGTTTATTCTGAAAACAAGACTGTAGAGATGAGAGACTACTTGAGATCAAATATTTACTTGAATTCTCAGCACTCTCTATAGATGAACGTAAAATAACAGCCTGTTCCTGAGTGTGTATCTCTGTGCATATGACAGTAACTGGAACATGTAGTGTAACACACAATGTTACCAAAATAGCCTTGACACATCGTCTGGTCCACCTGTTTATATAGGGACAGGATGACACATGGAGTCCTTTCTTAACTGGTGTTTGTCAGTTGGCCTATTGCATTGCTTCATTCTCCTTGTATAAGAAAAGCTTTTCATGGTATCCATCTTTTCTTTCTCTAAACAAAACTGAATACTTAATGTTACCTTCACTCACTCAGGATAATATTTCTCTCTTTATAACAACCTTCTCAATAGGATTGGATGTGTCTTTAAAAAACAACCTCTAGAGTGTGTTACTTAGGATTGTGTCCAAGCAGTTCCTCTCCAGGGAAGGAAACTCTGCAACCTCTCTTGGCATCCAGTTCCAGTACTTGATCACCATTGCAGTAAAGAAGTTTTTTCTCCTATTCAGATGCAACTTTCTGTTCATCATTTTCTGTCTGTTGCCTCATGTCCTATTGATTGGCACCACAGAGCAGAGCCTGGTCCATCCCCTAACACTCTCCCTTTCCATACTGACAGACATTGATGAGGGCCCTTCTTAGTTTTCTTTTCTTGAGGCTGAGCAGGCCCCAGTCCCTCAGCCTTTCCTCAAAAGAGAGATGCTCCAATCTCCTCGTCATCTTCGTAGCCCTCCACTGGACCCACTCCAGGAGCTCCATGTCTCCCTTGTCCTGAGGAGCCCAGAACTGAACATTCTGTCTAGTTTCCTTAAAATTTGATGTCTGGAGTTGTGCATAACTGTTTTTCTTTCTCAGGCTTTGGCAAAAGAAGAACAAACTGCACTTGTTCATGTCTGATGTTCATGTTTCATTATCAAGATTCTTGACTGCAGTTCTGGGACCTAACCAGCAGTTCTTGTGTAGCATTTAAACATTTGATTGCCTTTTTGTCCACTTCCTACTCTGCAATCCTTTGTATTTTTATTTGTCTTCAATTTGTTTGATTTGTGCTCTTTCTCTAATTTATTAATTTTTAATTCTTATCACACAGTTCTACCCTTTCTAGTTCAGTATCTGCCCTTGTTCTAGATCTTCATCAGAATTTTTAAATGTGTATCTTACTCTTCATTACTAACAAAAGAGAGAGCACATTTTAAAACAGTAACAAAATCTAGGGGAAATCAAAAGTGGTCTTTGGCCCACAAACCTGCATTTTTCCAGACCTTTTCCCCCTGATGCTGATGTATTTGATATTCCCATTTTTATGAAGATGAGTAAAGTCAATAGATGTGCTGCTGCAGGCATGTATTCTATAGATATATAAATACATTGGGTATGCATAAAGTGCTGCTGTGAGTTATTCTGTGTGTTCCTTTGAATATTAGATCTCCTTATGCTGCTGATCTTACTGGTCTTTTCTGTGTGTGCTCTATGTTATCATCAACACTTCTGAAGGCAAGGTCAGTCTTCTTCATTTCAAGGAGGTGAAAGATCCATTGTTTCAGAGGAAAATCTAGACTTTCTTTCATCTTGTGACAATGACATTTTGTATCCATACAGGGAAGTGTGATTCAGTCTTGTGGTTTCTTCTCTGAAAAACTGCCTCAATTTACTCCACACAGATGAAAGTCAGCTCCTAACTGGAAGCTGCTTCTGAGCCCAGGCACAGTGTACTCATAAGCTGGCAAAAGCCAGTGTAGGCACACAAACACAAATTTATTTCTGAGGGAAGGACGATATATTAGCTGCATTCATTAAACTGTCCGTAAACAGAATATTTAATGCTTGATAGTCTAGGGCGTGTAAGTTATAAAATCTTTGCATACTGAGAACCTGCCTCCAAAAAGAGTGGTTCAATTTCAGGGAACAGTGTTTAGGTTAATGTTTTTGAGAAGTTTTCAAGTGGAAGTCATAAACACAATGTTTTGAAATGTTCCTCAATACACTTCTAAAGTCAGATGTACAACTGGCATTATCTTCAGTGACAGATCAAAGCAGCGAGTTTGGGATTGCAGCAATGCTTGAATAGTGCTTTTGTGAGCAGAGATATATTTGTGTGTAATTTTGACATTTGCCATACAAATACATTGTTCTTTTGTAACTGTGGCTGTCTGATTACTCACTATCATGGTAATGAAACAATTCCTTATTTGCAAGTTATATTCCTGTATTGTATATGAAAGCTTACCATTTTCTGACAAGTACTGTATAATAAAATGTTTAAATTTCATCTGCTAAATGCAAATGTAATAGCCAGTTAATCATGCAGCTGGAAAATAATACGTTTGTTTGTTTTCAGATGTCACTCCTCCACCAGCTGCTGGATACTTGGAAGTAACAGATCTTAATTCAAAGAAAGTCAAATACATTGCAATTCCTAGGTAATTGATTTTATTGATTAGAGCACTGTCATCTTAGAAGAGCAAAGGGA
The DNA here is from genome assembly GCA_013397295.1 of Polioptila caerulea. NCBI lineage: Eukaryota > Metazoa > Chordata > Aves > Passeriformes > Certhiidae > Polioptila > Polioptila caerulea. The sequence goes on along the minus strand of VYXF01009217.1, from coordinate 261,230 downwards.
ATTTAGTATCTATTATTACTTCAGGATAAGCAAATATTTCTTTTGATGTGGAAAGTAAGACTAATTGATACCTAGTGTAAAATTCTGCAAACATTGCAGTATTTTTTTGTCAACATTATTTATCTATTTTTACTAGATAATGCCAATGAAAATTTAGCAATTAATTATTAAATATGAAAAGCAGCTTTATATTCTGATTTTCATTCCCTTTTTTCCTTCCCTCTCTTCTGTCTGCTTTATTCTCAACCCTATTTCATCATGGTTTGCAGTCTTTATTTTCTTTTCTTTTTTCTCTGTCTTTAGAATCTGAAAAAGACAGGCAAAATTATCCAGTGCTAGGCATTAGGCAACTGGAAATCAAGTTCTGGTCCAGTATAAAGTTCACTTTGAAAATAGCTTGAACTTTTCTGTGGTTCTCCCTTTGGGAAGTATACATGCCCAAGTATATTGCATGATGCACAAATATCTTGTATGATAAATTAAAATAGCCAAATTCTGTGGCTTCTGTTTGGTTTTGACATCTCTCTCCCTCAACTGTAGAGAGTATTTACTAATGTTTTATTGTATAAAAATATATTTTGGTCCCAAATTTTCATCTTCTACTGTGATAATAATAATAATAATAAACATTTTTATTTTAAATGGCACTCTCTCCACTTTGCATATTCAAATAGCACATATGTGAAATTCACAAAGGAAGAATTTTTTCTTTTTCTATGTACTCAAAGTTGAATTTTACAGTACTTATTTAAATTCATCCTGGTTCATTATTAATCTGGGGAAAATTTTCATAAAGAATTATTTTTGCATTGTTCACCATTTTTAATTGGTCCTTTGGCCTACATCTTACACAGTCATTCAAAAATAAAAGACATTATCATAAAAATAGTAAGGAATCACTTTATTTTTCACTAGAATTTTATAGGAAATAATAGAAATTACAAAGCCATATTTCAATGTTAAGCTAGCATTAGGATTTAAACTGTGTGTGACAGATTGAGCAGAAGTCCAGATTTAACAATGTAAGAACTGATGAGTAAAGTAAGTTTTCATCATATACACATATATATATTTGAATAGTTCTCTGTTAAAATCTAACAACCTTTCTTCCTTCTGGCAAAGTTAGCCTGGTCAAATGCTGAGACAACTCTTTCAGTTGAGTTAGTACGTGGGGCTTTCAGTCTTAGGTAGAAGCATATGTGTTGCTCCTTCTTATATTTTTGAAAATTATTAATTTTGCCATTAGTGCAGGTTGCCAAGTCATTTATGCATGTGATTAACTGTGCTGGAAAATGCATAGATTCTTCCCTACTAAGTTTCCCTTCATATTATGTAATTATTTAGGCTGTGTCTTTCAGCAGTAAATTTTTGTCAGCAAGCTGACTGTTCAAAGTGCTACAGTTCTCATTACATAAAGCTGTGTCATCATTAAATGAGTATTTAAGTCTTAATATTTTATTAAAGCACTAGAGAAAGGTGTTACTCTAAGTTGATGTAAGTGTATTTTCTTCAGTGCTCAGATCATGTTCTCTCTATTTCTGTTTTAGTTTTATATTTTTTTGCAGCATCATTTACATTTTTTATGTTCTTAATAGACTTTTTTTCTGAAGATGTACTACTTTTAGATAGATTAGATACAGCAGTGTATCTAAACTACAGCAACATATTGCCTTTCAGCCTGGTCTTTTATACTGCTTCTTGTATAGTCAGGTGTCTTTTGGTTATGTCCAGTTTCAGTAGGTGGAAAGTTTCAGATAAAATAGTGGGTCCACAGGGCTTAGTTATAGTCTCCCATGAAATGAGGATGTAATTTCATTTAATTGTCACCTTAACTGCAGAAATACTCATCCCCCTTTTAATTGCAACTTCAAAAATAAAAATCACATTGATTCTTGTTTTTCAGGTCACAGTCTCTCTCTCCATATACATCTTGGCTCTCTAAGATCTCAGATGCTGATGCCCTGCTGGCACCGCTGGGCAAAGTAGGTTTGGTTACTGTGGACATGGGAGGAGGTGTGAGGCTTTGGGAGACTGGGCTGGAAAGCCTCCAGCAGTCCCTGCAGGATTGGAGGAACATGATTGGCCAAGAGGATGGTCGTCCTGTGCAGGTAGGGCTTCAGAAAGCTGAACTGGAAAATGTAACAAAATGAGCTCTGGATGAGTTTTCAGCTGGGAAAGGAGTTGAGGGGAGAGCTGTGTTGAAAAACACTGAAGTAGAAGTGCACCTGTGAGAAAAATGTAATAGACTTCTTCCCTGGAAAAAAAGAAGCACAGTAGCTTAATTTAAAAACATTTTGTAACCCCTGTAATTATGGTTACTGACAGGCTCTTTGTCTTAGGCTGTTTGTATTTTTGCCAAATTCCAGTGCAATTAAATGCAAATAAATTCTTTATCTCCTACTGATTTTTAACTGTAACTTTCAGAATGTAGAATAATGAAATTAATTTTCAAGAAAATTATATACTTTTCCAGAGTTCAAATTCTTGGAAAAAAAAATACTGGGGTTTTACTTTGAAAAAGAAACTTGAAACCTAGGTGAAAAATGCCTTGAATTCACAGTACAGCCTTTGGCTAATCTTGATAATTTTCCCTGCTGAGCAAAGTTGCAAGGATCTGCATACAGCCATGCTCTCATATTTAGGTAGATGCTGAAAGTACAGAGCATATACATGTATGGCATATGTGTATGTATGGACATTAATGGGCTGGCTAATAGGGGTGATCATCATTGCAACACGGGGGGAACATTTAGGACTGTTCAGTTGCATCTTTAATTAGATGGGAAACCAGAATGAGTCTATTCTTAATTAGATCTCTCTCTGCTTTTGGTTGGGGTCTTTTGTGATTAAGATATATTAGGCCAAAAGGTCCTTTACTTTCTTTTCCCACTCTTAGCTCCCTTTCTACAAGATGTTCTGTGGTTGCAGAGACTTGGGCAAGAGCTGACGTGTTCTTGTTACTGGACCTCAGCAAATGCCATTCATAAAAGTCATCAGCAAAGGAAACTGTTACCCAGTGGCACATTTGTGCTTGATGCTTGTGGCTTTGCCAGTGCCGTGTTCGTTGCCAGTGCAGTAGCACTAGCACCACCTTATGGTCAGATACAGTGGATTTACACCAGCCCAGGGAGTTTGACTAGTCTCAATAGTTGGTGTTTTTTTGTTTTTCCTTTTTTTTTTTCATAGCTTGTTATTTTATTCGACAATATTACTATATTGTCAATAATAGCCAACTAATTATTAGACAATACTAGCTTGGAAAGTATACACCATAAGAAAATTTAAGTGAGAGAACTAGAAAACTAACTAGAAATCTCAAGTAGCCATCTTAAAGAAAGCTAAGAAGTTTTCTCACAGTCACAAAGCAGTTTTCAAAATCTGCTGTACAGTTTGTCTCCACTGAAAGCCTGCCTCACTACTAGGCACACTCCAGGGAAAAGCCTCCCTAGAATATCTTTCTTTTCTCCTATGTCAAACCAGTGGTTTATCAGAACTGAAATAACATGCTCTTTGATTTGTGCTAAAGGGCTGGAACAAAGCCTCCTATGTGATCTTCTGACTTGCATGATTATCACTAATTTCTGTTTCCCTACTTTACTTTTTTACTTTGCTTTGAATGGAAAGATAACAAGACCTAAGAAGCTTTGTTTACAAAGGCATTGCAGAGCAATAAGAAATAAATTAGGTCTTTTATTTTATGTAATCTCCAATAAGATAATAGATAATGTAGTTGCTGCATAAGCTCTATACTTTACTAATTGGATATGAAGGCCTTCACCTTTCCTACCTAATTTCTCAATAGGCCTAGATATAAAAGCAGTACTTTGTTAAGACATTCATTTCTGGAAATAAAAGAATCCTATTACCTTAAAAACATATTCATGTAGCTTCCCTGTGTAATTGAGCATAGCAAGAACGTGTCTCCTGATCCAGGGACAATTACTTTGCTAAGAATGCTGCAGCTAAGTATTTCCTGATACCTGTTTTTGCAACATTGGACATATTTTGCAGCCGTGTATTGACCTGATCACTCAAGTGTATGAAAACAACTCCATTTGTGTAATGTTTCATGCACATGCTCCTGTTAAGTAACTTGGAGTCTAATGAGGTTTCTCTAGTTCTTTGACTAAACCCATGATTCTCAATCATCTTGTAGCAGAAAGTCAGTTTAAGAGAATTGTCAGTGTTCCACGCATCACCCACCCACCTCCAATTTTCCCTTCCCTTGAAACTGCCATTGCTGCGTCCCACAAAACTGCCACAGGCTTAGCAAAGCTTATTATCCCTTCGTGGGGATGTTCTCAGACCAATCCAAGACCTGTCTATGTGGTTGGGAACCACTGATCTGCAAAAACACGCACAAACTCTTTGAATCTTCCTGACCCTTTAGAGATGAGGAATTAGAGGGCTTTCAACATAAATATAGTTTCAAAGAATTGGAATCAAATCTTCAATCATGCTTCAGTTGGAACTATTAGTACTCTCTTCTAGGGCTGCATTTTTGCTTTCACAAACATGTTAGCTCTGAGAAGGAGGCTGGATATACATAAGCAATGAAATAGGAAAACAAACAGCTGTTCCACTTGTAATCAGTAATTAGGCTCCCTTGATATAATTTGTGGCAATTGTCAAAACAGTCAACATTTGTTTTGTACTGTTGACATACTCAGCAGAGTTCAAACTGCTGAAGTCTTGAGGCTACCAAATTAGTTTATCAAAATATAGTATGTGCTTACATAAGCCTGCATTTATACGGGCAGGTCAGAATTTTTTGTCATTTATTGAAGTTTTAAACTCAAAATAATACTACAGTATTCTGAAATTATTAAATTTGAGTGTCTAAAATACAATATCTAAACAAAATACTGTATTTTCTAAAGCTGTGAACTCTACTCCAGAAACCATTGAGCTTTTTCACTGGGGTCTCTGACAAAAACACCACTTCATTGTCAAGTACCTGAAGAGAATTTGAAAGAATTTATTTTTAAAATCTTGCCTTAAAAGTTTTGTGGCAATAGGCAGACACTGAAAAACTTGTGTTACTTTTTTGATCCAAGGGTTATTGATGGAAATTAAATAGAACAGTACTGGTTACATTCTGATATAGTTCGGCATTAAGCATCATTTAATTGTGTGTCTCACTTAGATGAAGTACCACGCTTAGATAAAAATAATTAAAAGGTGTCTCATTTAGAGATATGTCAATAGATGTTAAGGCATTTATCTGTGACTATTAGCAAAAATGTTTAGTTCTGTATTCACTACACTTAATGTTCTCCTGCTGTAGACTGTTGTCCAAAATGTTTCATGCTATGTACTCAGAATGCCATTGTCTTCAGAAGACCCAGGATATATCTAAACCTGTAGAGTGCATAAAAATGTACTTAGTCAAAGATTGCAAAAGATTTGTCATCTAGTTTGTGCCAGTACGTATCTGAACTCACTATTGAATTCACAACATTTTTTGAAGTCCATGTGTAGCCTTGATCTTGGTAATATCACCATGCAAAGTGACATCCTGAACCTAAGGATAGTCTCCTGTCATTTCAGTACCAAGATTGTCCAAAGAAGTGATCTGATTGATTTAAAAAAAAAAAAAATTGTAAACTGAGACTTTTATGAGTTTATTTGGGTGGGGAATTTGTTTTGTGCCTGTTGTTTCATGTACTTGTGGAACCTGCAGTAATTGTATCATCTCCTACATGCACGAGATGCGTTTTTTGAAATTGCAGTAGTGCCCTCTGTTTGTGGCTTAATGAGTTAAGTCATTGTGATTGTAACTATTTTGATTTCCTGTGGACTGCTGTCTCTCCTTTTCAGTATAGGAAGCCTTCCTCATAAACATCCAGGTACTTAGTTAGAAATTAATTCATATTTACTTCTAAGTGAATAGTTAGCAAGAAAAAGAAAATAATGCTTCCTTCCATTTTCCCATCTTTCTGCTGTCCTAAAACAGGGTCACAATTTCCCGGTACATCCCAGATCTTAAAGGTCAAGGCCTACTTGACCTACTTCTGTAGTGCACTTCTTCAAGGATGGATATTGCTAATGTCTCTTTGGCCTTTGACAGAGCCCCACTCTAACATAAGTGTTCTGTGTAATGTGTGTTTTTCCTCAGAAACTTAAAATGTTGAAACATTTGACTCAGGTTATGTCTTCTATATCTCTAGGAAACTCAGGTGAGTTTCCTAGATGATTCAGGTTCAGCCAACATGATGTCAAGATCTCGTAGTGTAGGACAGAGCAGGGCAAAGATATGGCACATGTGAATTGAGTGGGCACCCGCTGTTTAAAAATAGGTACACTTACCCATGAGCAAGTGCATGTGCTGTGTAGAACCTGAAAATTACAACACCTACATCATCCCAGCTCTCCACTCTGAAGACTGATGGGCAGCACTTAGCTTAAAAAATGACATACTTTGTTGTAGGTGTGTCAGTCCAGAGGCATTGTGTAAGAGAGACACTGACACCTTAGTATAAAACCAGGCCCTTCCAAAGAAGAGAATCAGCCAGAAAATGTTTCTCCCATTTTTACCTCACTTTACTTTTGTGACTTCACCTGACGTATAGGTTGAACTGGAGTCAAAGTTGAGTACATTCCTGAAGGATTCATAATGCCAAAAATCTCACATTTACTGTTAAAAGAAGCCCAGTCACATTAAATTAGGTTAGAGGTGTGCAAATGTGGCTGAGTGTGTGTATCTTATGTATTCACACACAGGTACATGTATATATTTGCACACACACTCACACACATATACACGTGCTCTTTTTTTTTTCCCCAGTTGTCATACCTAGACATTGGTTCTCTTGAATTAGAATTACCTGAAGAGATCATCATAACTTTGTAGGTAGCCATCCCCACAGGGAGTGTATTTCATAAGGAGCAAGGATTGAAAGCCAATTTGGATAATGATCATCTTTTTGCCTTCCTTGGATAGTCTTATTTATTCCATTTGTATTCCCTGCAGCTAATCGTGTAGAACTCTACATGAGGTATTTACCCTCTAAGTGAATTAATATCTTTTTTTATTTTATTGAATGCATCCTTTTTTTCTCTTGTTATCTTTTGAAGCAGTACTTTAAAGTTCAGGTTAATGTGAGTTCACCTGATGAAATTTAGTTTTTTAGGCTGGATGTTTATCTGAAGAATAATTAATTCAGGAGTTTCAGTGATTCCAACTTGCTTATGTTTACTGCTCAGAATCTACTTTAATCTATACTGATAGTTGAAGGGTTTTCTCCCTTTTTAAAAAGTGACATTGTACTTTATAACATAACAAAAATCCAGCCTTTTCAGATGTTAAGACTGAACTGGGCAAAGCTGCAGATCTTGAATCGAGACAAAATCATGACCTTTAGCAAGAGTAGCCAATCCTTCTCCCCACCACCCCCCCCCTTCTCTGTTTTCTACTTTGCACCAAGCAGTCGTTCTGACCACATGAGGGCATCAGTGGTCTAATAACAGTGATTTCCCTCAGCTTTTAAGTCTTGTCGGTGCAAACCCCATAAATTATGAGAAATAAATGCAGTGGAGAGTTCCTGCAAGTTTGGAATAACCGTGTGATGGCATTCTTCAGACCTGCTCACGATCCTGAAAATCTTGAAATACTGCAGATTGCAGAGTTATCTAGTCAATAGGTGGATTGCAAGATACAGTTTAATAGCGTTTCCAGTTCTGAGGTCCATGAGCCCCAAATCTGCAGTTTGGTTCTGTGACCTCTTCCCGGACCATATAATTTATTCAGGACTAGCAGCTGCATGCCAGAGCATGAATGAAGGCATCTGAGTATGGGGAAGCATGAAACTAGAAATCTGCAAAGTCACAGAGATAAATAAATGCCTGTCTCTAAAAGTATTTATGGGATAAAGCAACTCAGATAAAGATCATTGGTTCTCTGTCAGATATCTTTTCTATAAATTTCCTCAGCTTGAGGGAGGCCTTTGTTAGAAGCACTGTAAAAACATGTCTAAAATACATTCTCTTTCCAGTCTAATTGGAGCAGACAGAGCAGGAGGGAAATAACCTTAACTTTCTATTAGAGCAGACTGATCCAGCACAAAATTCCCTTTTCTTCCTCTGACCTACCTTCCTGTGGAAGCCTGAAGTTCTCATGGGAGAAAATATTGTTACCTCAACACACCATCTTGAAGATCTCAAAAAGTCTGCAGCAGTGCACATTGCTGACATAAAGGTTAGAGCTCCTAACTCCAGGAAATCGTGCTGTCCCAGCAGGACAAATGCATACTAATAACTGTGCCTTTATGAACGTGGTTCCCTTAGTGAAAGGACAAACATAGGGAAAATTTAAATAATTTGATATGTTACAGTAATGCTAATTATAAGAGACTTTCCTTTAGAAAAGAAAACAGTGTAGTGGATATTTAATAATTTCTGCCTCTACTTCTTAAGGACAGCGTTGACAAGGTCCTAGGTACACAGAAAATCAGGGTTTTCTCCTTCCAAATGTAATTTTTTTCAACTTTCTTTTTACCCTGTGGTTTTCAGTCTGGACCATTCCAAACTGGCATAATGTGTTCACTTACCCCATCTTTCTAGCTGTTGATTATTCACAGTACTCCAGAAGAAACCAAGTTCAGTATTTTCTAAGTTCATTGATCTAGGAGGTGTGTAGTAGTCATGCTAAGTAACCATACTAGATGTTATCTGTCTCCTCTGATAATATTTCATAGTGGATTAGTATACTAAAAAGATAATGACCTCACATCTTAAAGCTGAATAGAATTGGCTTGGGAATTTTGAATAATGACAGAGGAAAATGGACTTTATGTAGATGTTTAGATAACAGAAGATCCATTAGACGAAATATATATATTATATTCTCTTATTACTTTATTTATTCCAGCTTTTAAGCAACATAGTGTGTGTTTGTGGGCAAAATACTCTAATGCATCTGTTGTGCCAAGTTTCTGAGTTGGTTCTTCAAGTGACAGCATTTAGTTCAAAAAAGGGCCCACAGAAGCATTTTTTACAGTGGTTTGGTTTTTTTAGTTGGTGTATATAAACTTCATTTGCAAGCCAGATACAGCTTTTTATAAGTTTCACTCCAAACTTCTACGTCTTCCCCATATTCACTTTTCTAAAATGCCATCAAAGCTATGATGCTTTCAACAATTCTGGTATTCACGACAAAAGCTTAGTGCCTGCACGAATTTGAAATGCTACTTTTAGAATTAAATGTTCACAGGAGTCAGATGATGCATGAAGCTGCGTTAGCTCAGTTTGAACTCATGCAAAGTTTTACAGATAAGATAGAAAATCAAAATGAAGTCAAATGAAAAAAAGAAAACATGTTAAAAGTTTTATACTGCAGTGCGATAAATGTTTTTTTTCATTTCAGGATACAGTTGAAGAAACAGAATACATTTCACACATTTTTATTGTCTTGTCTAAGATTGAATATCTTTTCTGTGGAAAAATTACTTGTGGACTCAATTTTGTTCTGTTGTTGTGAACAGAAATTATGCTATTAATTTTTAGTACATAGAAAAAAGCTGTACATGATATAGTACAAGTGAACATAATAGAAGTCATTAAGGGGAGTTTTGCCTGTTTATGCCTTTTTGCTCACTAGTTTATGTAAGTAGATTATAAAAAGTTTTCCTTCTCTCATTAGTAGAATCAGCTTTATGGTAGAGTGTAAAACCACAGTGGAGCAGGCAGGTTAGCCTGTGATCTGCCTGATGTGGAACTTCTTTGCTCTTTGAGAATGTAACACCTATATTCATACTGCTGATAAAGAATGTGTTAGAGGAAGGTATGTTCTTGTGACCTGTTAAATGCAGCCTAGGATAATATTGAGGGTTTGAGGTTGGAGAAGCTCAGGAATAAAAGAAAAACCATTATTTTGTTTCAGGGAAACATCAGTCTTTTGCACATCTGCAGAAGTACATTCTGCATTCCATGGAATACATTTCCTAATCCTTTGTGCCACTGTGGTATGGATTACTTAATGCATTTTTCATATGGAGTACTGTTGTGTTTTGTTGCAGTCAAAATCAATCTGTTTCATGTATGAGAGTGAAAGCAGGTTTTGTACTAATTTTGATAAAGAAATTGACCATCTCCCAAATCACCCATTAGGCAAAAATCTACAAAATTTTCCCTTCTTTTCCTGCAATATTCTTCTGATACATACTCAATCTTTGTCTACAGCATTTATGAAGAAAGCAAGTTAAGACAGTTTAACTTCATAGTGTTTCTAGTGGGTTTATATTCATATAACTCTATTTTTCAGCAATAAAATGGAAAGTAACAAATGGAAAGTAATCCATATTCTTCACTGACTATAAATTGCCCTGTTTAATATGTTTTATGTTATTGAAAAGGCAAAATATCACATTAACTCTTTCCTTCCACATCTCAGATATGTTATGATAAGAGCGGATGTCTTCTAATTTGGATCTTGGAAGAGTTCTTTCCTTTATGATAAAAAAAGTAAATGAAGAATAGGGTGTTGCCAGCCTACATCTGCCTACTTTACAGGACTGTCTAATCATGCAACTAATTAGGCTAATGCATACCTTCTTAATTTACATTGAATGAAGCACCTGAATCGTACGAATTGTATTCTACCTCAAATCATAGTGCACACATTCTTTTCCCTATTTTCTTCTGATCAACAGTAAAAAACAACCAGTAATGCAGTATTATTACTAATAGTAGAATAAGTGCTTGTAAAAACAATATTTGGGCACTCTAAAATTTTCTTTTTAAAGATTTCCCCCATAAATATTCTTTACAGCTGTAAATACTGCTGTGTAAATATTGCTTGTACAGTTTGTATGCATTTATTCAGCTGTGACACATGAAGTGATGCTAGTTGCATCTTTAGTAAATGTGTTCTTTGTGGAATAATCCACTGAATGCTTAAAAGGGCTTAGTAGAGAGGTTGATTCCTTGTCACCACATGCAGCAAGGAGGAATTCCATTTATTTCTATTATGAAGATGTAAAAGCCTGTAAGGAATGCCCAGCTCTGCTTAAACATTCCCAAAAGGGTAAGAAATACTTGATTTGGGGAGGTTGGAAAAATAGAAATACAGACTATTTTTAAAGCAAAAATTTCACCCCTTTATACCTGCAAGATATTATTAGCCTGGAATCAAAGTGGTTTTTTCTGGTTTTTCCACCTTTTTTTACCTGGAGTATTAAAATAAGCATTGTGTTTTATGTGAGAGGATTTATGAGCTTACCCTGTCAGGGCCAGAGATAATTAAAACTAAGAGGTGAAAGGTCTGTTCCCCTGTACTTGAGGCAGCTCACCCCCGTTGGAAACCAGAGTTTCTTTGCCATTCCTGAGACAGAAACTTGCTTTTGTTGCTGTGAGCCCCACAAAGGAGCTTTCTGGCAAGCAGTCCTGAATGGGAGGCACTGACACCTCCTGCACCCTTCAGGAATTTTAATGAAGTTAACCCTGGCAGGATACAAAAGTAAGCTTCTGTATTAAAAGACCATCCACTCTCTGGCCAATGTTGCAGTGTCAGTTACAGGGCAGGATGGCAGGGATGTCTACAACCAAAAAAATTATCTGCATCCAGTTGCATTCCAGTCAGCATTAAGGAAAAAGCCCTTCACATTTTACTGGAAGCTGTCACTCAATTATTACTTTTCTGTTCAAAGCTAGAAATGTTTTCAAGTTTGTCTGACTTCTGCTTACAAATTCTAAAAGGTATTTCCTAACCTGTAACCATGATGTACTCAAGCCTGCCTTACCAGCAGTTAAGCCTGTGTACATGTTCTGCCCCTTGTTTCCAAGAGTCGGCTTTTTACACGACTCTGATGGAGGTTTGGACAGTGAAAGTTGTTGGCTCAATCTCATGCATAAACCTGCCAGGAATAAATAAAATTTCAAGTGGGACAAGACAGAAGGAGATGAAATTCCCTCTCTTTCCCTGTCTCCACAATAAATACAACTTGAGGAATTTTAGTCTTAAGTTAGTTGTAACAGACTTGAAGAATGAGGAGCTGATGTATGACTTAAAATATTTGGGGAAATGTTAATAATCTGAAACATGAATGACTGAATAATAGATCTACTGAAATGTTCATTTCAGTTGACTTTGCTAAGTGTCTTTTAAACTCATTACGTTGGATACTATTATAAACATGTTAATTATAGAACTATTAGTATACCTTCAGTGAAGGTGTACTTTAAATAGTACTTGCTAAGATGCAGAAGAGCACAGTTGTGCTTCTTAGGACTCTCTTAAAATGGTGAATCTTCTTTTTTAATTTTTTTTTTCTTTTCAGTTTTGCTGCAGTGTAGGATTAAGATTACTGGATGCTAAAATGTCATTAAGATCATCTGCACAAAATCAGCTGAAGCTAAATTTGATAATGCTTTTGGTCAGTTTTACTCAGAAAGCCAGAGATATTTTTTTGCAATGCATTAAAAGAAAATTAATTCTGAAATCAAAAGGGAAGTACTGTATTGTGAAGATAACTCATATGTTAGAATCAAATACAGATATGTGTGGGACATCGATAATTTTAATAATGGAGTACAGCATCCATCTTCACAATTCCCACGCTTTTATTGGGGGTTATTTTCTAATGGGTTCATGCAAGTTCTTTTCTTTCCATAGTTTTGACAGTGTCTTGTAGGGGCAATGCACAGTGTATCTGGGTCAGCTGTGTGGTCCTCAACAAATACAGCCACTGTCTCTTACTGAGAGATTATGAAAGTGTCCTTTTTTTGCCAGTGCTTCCTTACTCTCCAGGGGTTCATTAAATTAGATTATTATTAAATTAGATGATTTCATATCAGAATTCAATAGAATTCAATCCCACATTCACTTAACTGGCATGAATGTGGTTCTAGATCCATTTCCAAAATAGTTTTGTTTAGTACACAATATACCATAGTTTTTCTGACCAACTGAAGTCTAGACAAAACTACCAGCCTTTGACTCATCTTCACAGTGGCCGCTGTTACAGACTGGTATGTGTTTAATGGCTGTTTGGCATAAATATGGCACAGATGTGGAACACCTGGTTTCACTGGGTTGTTGAGTGTGGTAAATCATGTAAAGGACTTTTTTGAGCTTCTTTATCTTCTTCATGAAGGATGATAAGATCTACTTGGTTTCCATAATGAATATGTTTGTATCAGTTTTCCCTATGTAGTTTGTTCTTAGAATCCCAGAGTTGTCAGGAAGAAAAAGAAAAAAAAAAAAAAAAAAAAAAGAGTGTAGCCATGTAAAACCATTTTGGCATACATTCATGTTTTTCAGAAGGAACTGATCTAGAGCAAGTTGTTTAGATGCCATGTATCTCTCACTGAAAGTAAAATCAGTGTTTAGTTCTATTCTTGCCTTGCTACCCTTACTGTCAGGACTTAATGGATATGTAAGAGACAGGACCAGAAAATTAAGTCAAAACATTAACTAGTCTTGGTATTTGTTGTTGTTTCTTAATTTCCCTTTTTCTTAAGCACTCCTTTCATGCCATTGCCTCTTAAGAAAAGCTCATTCCTTTGGCATCTTTCTGACCTGAACTGTTCTTATTTGTCTCACGCAAAATTTTTGTTTGTTTCATTGAATTTGGAAGACCTACAGAGCCTGCATCACAAAGTCCTTATGACTGTACCCATTACCTATTGCTATAAGTGCCTGAGAATATAGAAAGAAAATGTGAAAACAAAAATATTTGAAACCAGAGACTAAGATCATTGATGATTACTGACAATTAGGACTCTGCAGAGAATAAAATTAGAATCGTGTATTCCAGGAGAGGATTGTAGTTGTGCTACTTGTGGGACAAAGACTTTGAAGAAGAACCTGCCCAAACAGGGAGTGGAAAACTGCTTTCACACTCTGACTATGAATCACGAATATGTATAAACAAGTTTATATAAATTACAATTGAAACATGTATGCCTTGAACGTTTTGGAAATAGTGATTATTGTGGAAATCAAAAGGAACTTTCAGAGTTTTTCCATCTATTCTACTCTGACCCGTGCCTCATAGCTGGAGGTCAAGGCTTGAAGGCTGAATTTGTGTGTTGTTTCACAAAGCCATAATATGCATACCAGGCAGTATGGAATCTGCACAATGATGCAGTAATGAATAGTGCCTTTCAGTGCATGTATAGCTAGGAAGAGCACAGATTTCTCTCAAGAAGGAGTGATTAATTAAAACTTGTTGAAAGAAACAAAGTTCATAGAAGTCTTGCAATTAGATTCAAATGGAAAGTATTCAGGAAGGGACAGGTCAACTTTTAAGCAAGGAAATAATTTATATCTTTGAAAAATACCCATCATAACAGTAATAGAAAACTCATTGTAGAAATTGCAGTCAGACAAGTTTGGCAAAACTAGTGTGAATTTTAGATTTGATTGAGTCCTTTCTCTGCTTTTTGTACTTGTTTTTCTTGTCTTTCTTCTCACTCCAGACAAATGAGATATTTCCTGCTGAGTGTTCTTCCATTTCTCAGGTTCCTAATCCATCCAGTTTTGGATTCTGCCCCTTAAATCTTACCTTTCCAATAGTTTCTAATGTCAAGAATTCCTACCGTCCTCAGAGGGATAACTTACCTATGTCTCTTCCCTCTCTTTGTATTTGTCATGCTGAAGAGTGTATCATTGTCCAAAAGTTTTTCTCTTCAGTTTTTCCCCATCCTCCCTCTGATTACACAATGAGTCAAGACTCATTGATTTACTGTTTATTTATTTGTAAAATATATCTTCAGTTCTAATATACATATTTAGCAGTCTAAATTCTAGTTTATAGAGGTACTTTCAGAGTAGAGACAATTTGTTTGTTGTAAATTACCTTGAAACTTGTAAAATTACCTTCCATAGATATGGGAATGGGGAGGAGAAAAGTCTGACAAGTCACTAAGGGAATTGTCTAAGAGCTCAAAGAAAAGCCAGGAAAATACATCCAGAAGATTCTCTTCAGAGGATTCTACAGTGCGCTAATATAATGCAATTTCTAAGCGTTTGGTAAATTTGAAAAATAATTACCCCAGCAAACCAGTGCTAATAAAAATTGGTTGTTAAAGTATTCAGAGTTAACAACATTCTACTTTTTGTCTGCATAGGTGATACTTAAAAGAAAAGTAAATGAAACTGCTGCAATTCACTGGCGTGACATTTACACATCTGCTGGTGGTGTTCCATTCCAGTATCACTGAATTTTCAATTACATTATCAATTCAGCAATTAACTACACATAAAAAGAAAAATAGTGAAGAACTTGCGTTCTTAAGCTATGATAGATTGTAGCTTTTGTTTCTTCTTTCTCAACCAATTTTTTTCAAAGTTTTAACAGAAATTAAGCATTGGATGTTTGGTGTCCTTTTAAGAAGAGAAAGCAAAAAAAATCATTATAAGATAAAAGATTTTCTATTAACCACATACCATTTCAAAGTTACAAATACCTACTTTAATCAGATCTAATCAGATTGATACTGTTGTAAAATAAGTTTATACTAGAAACTTGTTTAGTGCATATGTACTAGAAACACTGTTTGTGAACAACTTATACTTGAGAAAAATATATTAGTACCAAAGCTCTTTTGTCTACAGATCTTTTCACTGAAGATTTAAGCAATGCTTATATTTCAAAATGTTTAGTGGAATTTTTCAATGGAAAAACTTGACAAAAATAAAATACGACATTTACATCATTGGTTATAGTTATGTTTGTTTCATAGAGCTCCTTAAAGAAGGAATTCTATAAAGAATTTTCTATAAAGAATACATAAGCATGAACCTGTAAAATTTTTACCTAGTTTCATGTTTCTTATGATAGAATAATATTTTATTTTGTTTCATGTGGCTGAAACTAGCATTTTGGGTTTGTAATTTTGTTTTAAACTAAATTCAGCAATTTATGCTAACCAGTGTTTTTGATAGTTTTTAGATCTACCAGTTATGCAAAAAAAAAGAACAATTTATTTTAGAGGAAATCTCTTAAACCAAAAAAAGTATATAACCCTAAGGGTAACATGCTGTTGTGGTTACATGTTTCTCCCTATACAAATGTTAAATGGATGTAATTTATCAGATTAGATCTTGATTTTACACTAATGACATGGTTCACAGAGGATGTATTGTACCTCTTTGAATTGATATAAATTCTGTAAAGGGAAAGAAAATGATGTTTTGAATAGCTTCCAGGACAGTTTTGTTAGAGCACATGTTTTCAGTTCAAAAACATGTGTGGAATTCACGTCAGCATGAAGTTGAGTCTGCAAGACAGTGAATTCAAGGATTAAGCTGCTCTACAGTGAAAACCCTGATAATGCCAGTGAACTTCTGAGAAGGCAATAAATTGTAGTTATTGGGACACATAAATTCATTGGAGAATTAAATGTATTATGGTAGATAAGAAAGCTAATTTTAAGTGGTTAGAGACATTAATTTTCTCTCTCAGTCACTGGGTTTCTTTAAAAAAAATGTAAAGTGGCACTAAATTATAGAAGATTAGTAAGGGGCAGTTCACACATGATTCATTGATTTACTACATGACTCAGAGTTCATAACAGAAAGGAGTATTTTTGCCCTCAGTCACCCTCTCAAATCCAGCCCCAGCCTCAAGTGACTCAGCCCTGACCATCTGGCAGCTGTTGGGTGTTGAGCTGTGCCGTGCTGGCGGCGGAGTGCTGGCAGTGGACAGGTCTAGAAAACCCAGCAGGAGAGAACATCCGTGGTCCAGGCAGCAACACTGAGGGCTGGGTGAGCCTGTCATTGGAACTGGCCATTTGCTGAGCAGTCTCATCTCTTGAGTCCCTGTTCATGAAAGGAACAGCAGTCTACCCTTCAATAGGGCATGGGGGGCTGCGGTTGGGTGCACATGAAATGTGTAAGTGGATGTGCAGAGCTGTGGATATGCAATAAATACTCTGAGGAGTGTTTGAACTGCAGGTGATTCTGTCTACAGGGGAATGTTGCATCATGTTGGGCAGTTATCAGGAAGCAATTTCTAGTGTGGATATGAACAGAATGCGGAGGGTTTCAGATGTGGTTGTGGGTCTAATGTGCCATTCAGGAGCCCTGTTTTACTCTGCTCTGTTCTGAGGTGGAATGTTGTGTTTATTGAACTAATGCTGGTCCTACAGCTACTCAGCTCACCTAGTATGTTACTATTAGGTTGTTAGGTGTTTACTATAAGAGAGATTTGCATTTCTCTTTCTGTCTTTTGCAGATAACCATTGAGAGGGAAAGTGGTTTGGATGTCAGCTCCCCCAAACATGGAAAAGTGGATCCAGACAACATGCCACATGTTGGTGGAAATATGTGGGCTGGTGGAACAGGTTTTTCATTGTTTTTGGTTTTTTTTAATGTGTCATTTGCAGATATCTAAGGGAGATGCTGTGCTAGTCAAAAATGGTTTTATACAAAGCTGTCCTTTGCCTAGAGCTATTTTACCCAATACAGAGTTGCTTTACTGCTAGTAAAAAAAAGAGAAAATAAGTATTTGCAATGTCTAACTTAAACTGTATGTAGCAGATCTCTTCTTCAATGATATTTTTTTGTTTCTTTTTGCTGGCCATACAAAGAACAAGAAGCTTGCAGCTGCAGAAGTTAGACTGAGTCATTTGCCATTCTCTTAGATGTCCCTGTAGCTGCAAAAATTTAGGTAGTGTTGGCAAGAGGCAAATTAACTCCTAATTCTAATAGTTCATGATAGTGATCACTAGATAAAGTGATTCAGAAGCAGTGTAAACCAACAAATTCTCAGGAGCAGACAGAGTCTGGGACCAGGAGCTTTAAGGAGATGTACAGGATTTGTATGTTCTATGGTCCTCTTTGTACAATATAGAAACCATTATGAATCTTGTCTCAAGGAGCCATAAACTCAAGTATTCCATGGGAGTTCTTCTTTACCATGATAGCTGTTTGGATTTGAAAACCTTTGGCAATAAATATTTCAACTGGGGATTGTTAACAATGTTTTTGGAACATGTGTAGATGACAATGGAAGTTTTAAAGAAAATATGTTCTTATTTTCTTATCAAATGTATATTTCTAATGGTTTTTTATCTTAACCATCTTAGGTGGGAGAGATACTGCTGGGTTAGGTGGCAAAGGTGGGCCATACCGACTGGATGCTGGCCACAGGGTTTACCAGGTATCTCAAGCTGAAAAGGATGCTGTTCCTGAGGAGGTTAAGAGAGCTGCTCGAGAGATGGGTGAAAAGGCTTTTAAACGGAGGTGATGAGTCTTTGTTTTCTTTTCCATTTCCCAGAAGAATTTGAGAAAGATGGCTGAAAATAATTTTCTTTCTTAACTGCATTTATCAGCTACTTTACCCTGTTCATT
Organism: Polioptila caerulea; assembly: GCA_013397295.1. Classification (NCBI taxonomy): domain Eukaryota; kingdom Metazoa; phylum Chordata; class Aves; order Passeriformes; family Certhiidae; genus Polioptila; species Polioptila caerulea. Next base: position 242,935 of record VYXF01009217.1, on the reverse strand, counting down.
ATCACTTAACAGAGATTACCAGCACATGTTCAGCTGTTCTGGACAAGATCTGTGGAAGGTTTTATTAAATTAAGCCACAATGTTAAAATGGCTGTGTGATTTGGTAGAGTAAAATATAGCTAAATGGAGAAGGAGATTGAGGTAAATATTTATCTTTTTAAAAAGAAATAGGTTATATGGAAATTTCTTTGAATTACAATGAATCCAGATTGTATGTTGTTAGGAATTTATCACTTAACCAGTGCCTTTCAAAATGGACCACTGCAAGCAAATTGCTTCTGTTTGAAAGATTTGTAGCCAGATGGTTAGAGCATGCTGCTAATGGTATTGTGGGTTTGATCCCTGTATGGGCCATTCACTTAAGAGCTGGGCTTGATGATCCCTTTGGGTCCCCTCCACCTCAGAATATTCTGTGATTCTGTAATTTGAACTATTAATTTTCAGCAGCTAATTAACACGAACAGCAGGCCTTCCCAGCATGAGTGTAATGTGTGATTACTGATCAAATCTTTCCCAGAATGTGCACAGAGATCCAGATTTCTTCCACCAACTGACCTCTCAAGTCAACCTCTGGTATTTTGTATTTTAAAAAGCACCTCTCCTCTTCCAAATTGCTTCTGAGCTGCTTTATAATAGAAACAATGGATGGATACTGTACACCTGTCTGTGCATATGTCCATATACCTGGCATGCTTTGATGAGTTTCTACTGCCTGTGTGGTGTTTTACTAAAACACAGAAAAGGGGAATTTCCTGGCTACATGCTGTGGGAACAGTGCAGCTATGCCCTGTAAAGTCTGGGTAGCTGTACATGAGGTAACAATTCCTGTCCTGCAAAACCCAAGTGGGCTGGCATGTACCAGCTGCAAACGTAGCCTATTATGAAGCCACATCTGACTTGGATCATTATTCTGTACCACTTGTATAGTTGTGGGAACTAACAGATAAGAATAGGGAGGTTGGAATCCTCAGGCTGACAAAAAAAAAAAAAGGAAACTGCAGATTTCACTGCTTTATTTATACAGGATTATTTGGAACTCAGAAATCTCATATAAAAGTTGTTGATGCTTTCCTGGCTAGATAGTATTTCTACTGGTAAACATTTTAAATTGCCCTATTTGACAAAAATGGAATTAACAACTCTTCTGGAATAGATGCAGTATTTATCACGGTATTTTTCTGAACTACCTTTCACTTTGGATTGTTGTAGATTGCAACAAAGTAAAATGGCATATGAAGTTCTTTTTGTTTGAAACAAAATGTTTCTTTTATAGATCTAAAGATACTGAACTCTGTTGACAGGATTCATGAAATTAAATGTGCAGCACTGAAAGTTACTTTTTCCTACCTCTAATGAATAGGAGTTGTCTATAATGACTATGTGTATGCAAAATTTTAAATAGAAAAAGGCATCATGATAGAGACAACAGATTTGATGTTTCATTTTAATATTATCTTTAAAGGTCTGATCTAAACAGCAGTTCTCAGGCATACTTTATGATCCAGACAATTAATTTATGATAGTGTTTTAAAAACTTGCCATTAGAAATAAAATTAGCCTATTTTACCATCCATTTATAGTTCAGTTAAAAATGCAGTATTTTTTAAAAGCTGTGGGTGAGATGATGCTGTTACAAAGTGCTTATTTGAAATGGGCTGGGTGCAGATAGGCCAATATGTTTTGGGGCTGAACCCAGCCACATGCTGGGCAGTGAGGTGGGCAGGTACACAACTGCTGCCTCTGTGTGTGATGTTGGGTCATGGCAAATACTGAATGGTGAGCACTCCTGGCATGTCTGCCTGTCCCCAGCTCGTTCTTCACTGGTGGACCTCTGTAATGACACTCCAGTGGTGAATTTCACCGGTTCGGCTAAGCTGTGTTATTTAAAGGGTAATACAGAACTTGAATGGACACGTGCTTGCTTATAAAGAAAGCATGTATCTGTTTTCATGGTGCAGGTGTGCTCTCTGTTACAGACAGGCCTCTGGACGGGATAGTGCATGACTCATTTTCTATGGGGGGAGTATGTTTTTGTTAATGTTCATTTAAAACTTCTTTGTTTCAAGGTTTCTTCATTTAATGAAGCACAAAGATAATTATTTGAGACAGTTACTATTTGCAGGTCTTCAAGGACAGATTTTGTAGTGTGTCTTTACTTAACCTTTGTGTTGAAGCATGAATCAGGATATGTTTAAAATACTCCGACCATGAAGTAATGAATAGACACTTGTGAACCTTTTATGTACAGATAGCAACACCTGAGCCAACAAAACCTTTCAAATTTGATCGCATTTTTCAGAACCTCTGATTTATTTCTCAAACTTTAAAGCAGATTAAGAGAGAGTCATAGATCAGTAACTTTAGTAAGTTTTAATGTGATACATTTCCTCTAGGCATTGGTGAACATCTGCCTTATCAAAAATTCACAAGAGCAGCTGCCACTTCTCTGATTCGTCTCTTCTGTGTGCTTGTTGCAGTCTAAATTTCACTGTTAACAAGTAAATAAACTTTTAGTTTACATAAGTAAATGGAAGATATGCTTGTTTCCTACACTGTTCTTAGCTCCTTGTTTTTTCCTTTAGATTGAAAGAGATTCAGATGAGTGAATATGATGCATCCACCTACGAAAGGTTCTCTGGAGCAGTCCGACGTCAAGTCCAGTCACTCCGCATCATCTTGGACAATCTGCAGGTAATCGTAGATTCTCTGATAAAGGAACACAGGGAGGTCATTACATTAGGCCCCAAACACTATCCTGCTAATATCCTGTTAACATCTGGTGGTCATACCTTTGAAGGTTAAAAGCAGGTTCAGGTTATAATCAGTTAGGAAAAACAGCTTCATATTACTATTTTATAAGGCAGCCTACGAGTGGATCCCAGTGCTCATCTCTACAAGTTACAGTATTCCCATTCCACACTTTACAGAGATTACTTACTCAGGAGCACAGTTTTGTGACAGCAAATACTACTACACATTATGAATAGAATTTGTGAAGGTGTGTAGAGCCCAGTCTTTGTCTTTACCTCCAGTGCAAAAGAGTATTTTTTAGCTGTGAAGCGCAAATGCTATAGATGTTAAAAGAGGCACCCACTCCAGGTAGGAGCTTTACTGCATATGCAGCTGAAAACATGGATTTTTCTCAGGTTTAACCCTTGCTAATAGAAGTAGGTATAGCCCAAGTCTCCTAAGTGAAAACTCACTAAAACCACCAGTTTGCCATTTTTCTGGTAACTGGCATGGTGTTGTTCTGGGTTTTTTTAACACTAGTGTTCGTATACAGGGTAAATAAAATTTTAAGTGCATTGTTTCTAGGAGGCATCTGCTAATCTTCAGTGAAAATTCAAGGAAAAGTGATTTACTCCTTATAAGACATATTTGATTATGAATATTTCTGTTGAGTGATACTAAGTATATATAGTGTGTATATACTTTAGCCTATTAGTCACTGTGCTGTGTCTTAAGCAATTAAACTAAAATACAGAAAGAAATCACTCTGTATGATAAACAGCATCCTCCTGAACAAAGAAATCCAATCCCCTGGTATTGCAAGTAAGAAGGGTAATATTTCTTTGCCTTATTTATACTTTTAAACCTTTGTAGCTATGACAGCATTACTATAATCACACAGAAAACCATTAGCCAGTTTTATTATGAATGTACCAATTCAGGGAACTCCTGTAACAAACGTATAAGTTGGGCATGATTAGATGATTTATGCACTTAATATGTGTCTCAGTTCAGGACACAGACTTGTGGCTTATAAAGACAGGTGTCAGTTGAAAAAAAAATTGGATGTAAATCTCAGCTTTTTCTACAGCGTTTATATCTAGGTGGATTTTTTTGCCATGTTTCTAGCACACATGCTATTGGAAGCACAATCTGGATATTAAATCAGTAAGTGAATCTTCAGTTTGAAGTCTTTTTCTGAGTCTGCCTTATTGCCCTTGGAGCCAAAATTCGTATGCTCAGGGATCACGTTAATCATAATAAAAAAAATAATATATTTTAATATAAGGAGGCATATCCTCTTGCTTTTTTAAAAAAGATCATTTTAATATCAAGGCAAAGTCTTATAAGCCACAGTATTTTATGAAACTTTGCTACTTCCTGCCAAAACCTGTAACAGCTAACCACAAAGTTAGGAAATGTAATTCATGATGAAAGAAACAAATTACTGAATTTGAAAAAGCTAGGCATAGAATAAGAGCAATAGTGAAAGAAAATTTTTAACTTTATACATTTTTATATAGATTTTGGTTGGGATTTTATTAGAAGGTGAACTAGGAAAATGAAGATTAATGATAATAGGAGCTACTTAGTTGCAAAATGCCTTTGGCTAATAAGGAAGCTGAATAAAAACACATTTCATGTGATATTTTTGAGAGGGGAAAAAAATTATTTGAATTCTTCAGCATGGTAATTCATCCAACCCTCATGAAGAACTGTGTGTCTGTCTCCCATTATTTTCTGTATAGTCCTGTGTACCACGTGAGTTCTCAAACAGTTTTCTTTCTGTTACCAGTCTGTCATTCCTCATATCTCCAATAAGAAACCAGTGGCAGTGTTCACTGCAGTACAATTTGCAACTCAGATGTCTATGTATTTTTAACTTTGTGAAACTCCTGAATCACCTTCTCCGTAGAGATTGTGTTTGGCTTTTTAAAAATGTTTGAGTTTGCTTTGTTTCAAACTGTGTTCACATAATCAAAATACATTGCTAATGTTTATTTAACCTGGATTTTTCTCTTCAGTATATGTCTTTGTATTGTTTTTTTTGTGGGTTTGTTTGAAATATATTAATTTGATTAAATTTTACGTCCCTAGAATCAAAAGGCTGAGATTCAGGTCCAGTTGTCTATAGTTAGCTGAAAATTAGTTGCAGCAGAAAGAGATTTTTGGAATAGGCAGATCCTTGAAAGTGATACATAAACATAGTCTGAGAATGTAATTTCATTGTTCATTTTGCTTTTTATAACTCGCTGATCTCTGTCAGCTCTTTGAACAGCGTTATCAAAACATAGTGAGTTTTTGTTTATCTTCTGTAGAAGTAACAAAGCCAGAAGTCCAGGAAATCCTGTCACTGATGGGCTCTTTCTTCTCTCCCCTGGAGCTTGTCTGTCTGAACTCCAAATTCAAAAGGTTATGGTCAGTCAGTTATTCAGAAAGACCTTCTTGAATGTTAGGTGACTTGCTTCCCAGAAATTATTGATTATTGCAGAGACAATTAGGGGCAATTGTCCCTGTAGCTTCTGAGCATCATTTAGGCCCCTACATTTAAACTGGGCAAACCTGAGCCTGAGCTACTGAGCCTGCTGGGCACTGTCTGATTTAGACCATGTAGGAATGCTCTGGTCATCGCAACAAGAATAAAATTGTAGCAGTCCTATAATAAGCATGGTTTGGAGAGCTGGAAATATGAAAAACCCTGTGCCCTGTCAATAGTAGTTTTGAGATTTCAGCAGCTAAGGGAACATTTGTGTAATGTTTTCCCAGAACCAAATGCAGACCACAATTGGCAGTGTTTAATACATCCCTAATGAGCTACATATTTAGATGTGATAACTTCACATACACAACTTTTTCTCTGACATTTACAGACATAAAAGCTGTATTTTTTTTAATATGTCTATGACATCTTTCAGTGAAGAGAATTACTGTAGTAGTGCACTGTGATCAGCCACTGCCATACTGATAAGATACAGTATCTTGCAAATTCCTCTAATTTCAAAAGCAGCACCATATTTTTCCATCAATATGTTTGCAGTATATTGAAATTGTAATGTGTTGTATGTCCTTTCTAATAAAATATCAAAACAAGGTGTATATATATATTAGTTATGGTTTTCTCTTAAAATTGTAAATGCTTTTAAACTTAAGTTGGTTTTAAACATGAAAATTGCATATTAAAAAGGATTTGAAGTTTCTCTGTAACATGTAAAATGTGTGCATTGTATAACACCCTTGCTTAAGAGGATTATTTTTCTCAGCATTCATAAAAGGAAACAAATTCTTAGTAGTTCTGGATGGAAGGGGCAGACAATGACTAGCCTGATTTTAGCATTATTTTGGAAAGAGGTAAGATCATATTTTGTCAGCATTCTTTCCTATTTTAGGATAATATGTCAACTCCATGTTCCTCCAATAAAATTTGAGCTCAAATTCTGGCTTTTGTTGAATAAAGTTCCGAAGGCATTTAACTGTTTTAGCTACATCCATAATTAAAAGCCATTTTCTTCTCACACTGCTAAGGAAGTGATAAGGATCTACCTCTGTTCCACCACTTAGAGTGGCTAAGATGAGTAGAAACAAAGCCATCTCATCTGCATCACCCTGGAAGGTGCATGATTCATTTTAGACAGGCTTTGCTTACTCAGAGCATGTTTTCTCCAGGAGTATTCTTTTAATGGTTTATTGGAGAGTTAAAATTTGCCTCTGGGCTTTTCACAGCAGGAAAACTCATACACTGTGACATTTTGGTGGGACATGTAGAGGTCACTGGAAATTCACAGGTGTCTCTTTGTGATATTACACAACTCTGAAGGCAACAAAGGAATCAGTGATCCTATGGAAGGAGAGATTCAAATTTCATCTCAGGCATATTTAATGAAAGTGGAAACTCCTAGTTGGTGGTACAAACAAACTCATGGATGCCCCACTGCCAAAGTGGCTTAAAGCTCAGTTGACTGTAGCACCATGGAAATGTATCAGAGAACAAAATTGGCTGAATTCTCAACCTCAAAAATCTTTTCCACTTTCTACTTTTGTGATTTAATAAAAGACTGAGGTTTCCATGTGTTTTGGGGAACACTGTTTTTGCTTCTCTTCAGGAAGCATTTGTAAAGTTGTTGATTTTGTTAATCAAAACCTTTTCCAGTGGCTTAGTAGTCTTTCTGCCCACTTATTTTCATGGGCAAGTAGTCCATTAATCTTGAGTAATTATAAGCAATAGTCTGAAGTCCAGAATTCCTTCTCTACACACTGAAACAAAAACTCATGCATTTAGTCCAAAGCAAAATCAAAGATTCTCTGAAGAAGTCATTACCTGCCTATACAAAGCTATAAAGATTCATCCTTTCAAATCTCAGACCTGCAGTTTACTAAAGATTTGTAATGTAAGATTTCCTGCTCATTAGAGAGGAATTGATTTTCATTCCTGAAAGTCAATGTTCAAGGCAGTTCGTGTCCTGTTGGATATTTGGTTTTCCTCTAGTTGCTGACCAGCAATTTGCTGAGAAGGTAAAAGCATTATACGTATTCAAATTCAAAATTGTCTTTCCTTGTTGGGATTGCTACTAGGCTGAGCAATTTTAACATGAAGATTTAAACAAATTAAATAAACCATAAAACCCATATATAGAGACTTTTCTGTCTTCAGAGGGATCTTATGTGTTATGAACCTACCTTATGTATTATGAAGCTGTCCTTTGAAAACATGCTTAAATATTTTGCTTATAATATTATAACGCTTGAGTCTTCAATCTTAACTGCATGCTCTGTGTACAGGAGATCCATGAATGTTTTTGTTCATGGATTGCAATGTATTTTCCTCAAGTCCGACTGTAGATAACCAATGTCCTTTTAACTAAAAAAAAAGAAGTGTTTATTGGACTGTTTCTTGAGTATCACAATTTAAATGTAGGTTTTTAAAATATGTAATTAGTTTATACTGTTAATATTGTTTGAAAAGCAACCCGTTTACTGCTGCCTGACATGGATGCTCTTTAGTTTTACCTTTCAGTCACCCAATGACTTTTTTTTTGTTCTGTGTGGACTGAAAACACCTAACAAATGGTCAATTGTGTGTGTCCCTTCAGTTGTATGTGATCTGAACAGGCTGGCAACACACATTTTCAGCATATTTGCAAGAAGAAGGGTTAACATTTCTGCAGTTCACAAACTTCCATATACGAAACCACTGAAAAAAGACCAGAGGGAACATGTTACAGAGGAAACATGTTCTTTGTCAATGATGATTTTTCTTTCAGAGAAGGAGACCAGGACAGCTGTGAACATGTGTTTGGATTTGACTTACGCCAAAACTATCACATCATTACAAAGAAATTAATGTGTATGTCATCTGCAGTATGTCTTAAATTGTCTCTCACACACTGCCATCACTGAGGAAGATTTCTTTTCTGTTGTAGGCCAAGGGTAAAGAAAGACAATGGCTGAGACACCAAGCTGTTGGGGAGCTAGATGATGCCAAAATCATTGATGGGCTGACAGGAGAAAAAGCCATATATAAACGACGTGGGGAACTTGAGCCACAAGTAAGTATCCAACAAGAACCAGGAAAAGGTGGAGAAGAGCCTAACCAGTTTGCTGATTTCCTAGTGGCTGTACAGTATCTGTGCTTGGAGTTTGAATACATTATATGGATGAGAAACTCAGAAAAATACCTCTGGCTTGGGATGTCCCTAACACAGAGGCAACCACAGGATGGAAAATTTTCTGTACCTCTTCATATAGTCTTACATAAATATTTCCTGTTGGCCACCCTCAGAGAGAGTACACCAATCTAGGCAGTGCTAAGTTTTGATCCAATGCAACAGTTTTTTTATGTTCTTATTTCATATTTTAATGATCAGAAGGCAATTAGCAGAAAACATTTATTTTGTTTGCTTTTATAGAAAAAAGGAAAATATTTTCTCACAAACTTAATTTTTGTTAACAAATATGTTGATCCCCTAAGAAGTTTTTTAAAAAAGTGCTTTAAAAATATTTTTTTCCTTATTCCATGGTATGAAAATAATTTCAACTTCCACAGATACTTAGATTTACAAGAATAAAAACTATGATAGAAAAAAAAAACTGTGAGGAAAAGCCATTAGGATAGGATAAAGTTGACTGTGCTATGGCTTGATTCAGCCATTCCTCTTAGAGGGCTTTACAGTCAGACCTATGTGAGTCAGCAACAGAGAAACCACTTGAATCAGACCAACTAAACCTGGCCAAAACTAGTGGGATTAGTTCATGATACTTGGCAGTAATACTTAATGACAGATTGCAATTTTTAAGTATACTAAGTTGTTTTTTTTTTTTAATGGCTGACTACAGCATCTTTTTGCAGGTCAGCTACCCACATGTGATGAATCCCTGGTATTATTTTTTATGCTACTTGGTCCTTATGTTGCTTTGAATGATTTATGGAATTTGGCACTGCTTGGTTGAAAGATCAGTAAAGGAAAAGTGATTGAATCCTCAATTCTTATTTGTTTCAAAATGTGTTTACTCAATGAATCAGTTTTAAGGCTTTATAAAAATAATTCAATTTGGAAATAAAAGTTGTGCATAAAACCAAAATAAATGTAAGATTTAATCGGCCTTCTTTTGTTTCTGGGAGGTCAGGGAAGCCATAGTCTGTTAAAAAATATAAAAGTACACAAATCCTTTACAGGTAAAAGCAACATTTCAGCTATTTGTTTATATTGTGACTGGTTTTTTGTCAGGTCATCTTTAATAGCCTCTTGCTTGAATCCAGACACATCTCATTGCATGCTAAATAAAACACCTCCCTTGAATGTACTATGCCAAAAATTTTTAGAACAGATGGGATTTGTTTTCAGGAAAAAAATAATGGTTTCAGCATTAGAATGAAGATGGAACTAATATTTAATCAGAACAAGATTTCAAACATTTTTGGAATGTTATTAACCTCAGCAGACAAGTTTTTACCATTATATACAGTCCCTGTTAGTACTGCATGCCAAGGAAAAGCATATCCATTATGAGCCTTGGCAAAAAGAGCAAATTTGAGAGTTTCTTTACTGAAATAAAATGTTAAGAATCAAAACTGAAACGGAAAAACGTATTTTCTCGACAAGCATGTGTGGAATTTTTTGAGGTATTTTGTTTCCAGTCATTGAAGGTGAGGGAAAACAATGAGCTGAGTTATGTGTCAAGGAACTGGTTTGAAATAGAAAAATAGTTGGGTTTTTTGTTCTTGAAAGAAAAAACAGCAATGAAACCAAACAATGTTTGCTAGATGAAATTTTCTTGATTTGCAAAGTGCATTGGGTTCTCCATCTAGAACGTTTTGTGTTTGCTGAGGTTTGGCTTTCCCACTTCTCCTGGGTTTAGTTCTGTTGTGTTTCCCTGCCAGCCGGGGAGCCCCCAGCAGAAGCCCAAGCGCCTGCGGCTGGTGGTGGATGTGTCCGGCAGCATGTACCGCTTCAACGGCGTGGACGGGCGCCTGGAGCGCTCCATGGAGGCCGTCTGCATGGTCATGGAAGCCTTGGAGAACTATGAGCACAAATTCAAGGTAATTGCAGCTGGGCTGGGAGCTCTGTGGTTATTGCACAGCCTGTGTGCTGCAGCGGAAAAAGTGTTTCAGCAATCAGTCTAGCCAAGGAGTATTATTCATTCCCACAAGGAAATAAAGACATTAATCTATTTCTAGCAACCTGAAGAATAATACTAGTGAAAGGGTAAGAAACATTACACGTTTCAGCAGGGGAGTATTCACTCTAAGATTTTGATTTAGTGAGATTTTCTGGAGTTTTTTCTGGTTTTATCTGTTTCTTTGAGAAGAAACACTTAAGCCTACAAAACACGAGTAAAAATGAGCTTCAGGACATGCAGAGATACCATGTCCTTCCATCCACTGTGTGCACACAGCACGTGGTCATGGGAAGAGACTAGACTTCCTTGTCCCTTCTCTGTTCTAGCTAACTGAAAGCAAGAAATAATTTCTTGTACTGAAACATGCTAGGTTCCAAATGTCATTTAATGGTGTCTTGCAAATGAAATGTAAATAAATGTAATACTCTTTTTGTCTCAATAACCCTATACAAGGGCTAGGCCATGTTTCTTTAGCCATAAGGAAGACAGGAATGGCAGTCTCCAGTTAATTCTGGACATACCCCGTGTTTAAAGGAAGAATAGAAATGTCCACTACCTTTGCTGAAGGTCATATCAAACACAAGAATTAAAATATATCTGAACAAAATGTAAAATCTTCTAGACAAATTTAATAGAAACTTAGTCCAGATCAACTCAGTCAGCTCTGCTTCACCTCATTCCTCCAACAGCATAATTCTACAGGTTTCTGTTCTTCCATAGAATCTCATGTACAAAATGAGGCATATGCTTCTAGAATGTATTCTAAAGTAGAATCATGCACACTTCTATTCTTCAAGAGAAAAGTCTATAAAAGGAAACAGGCATTATGTTTCTAGGCTATTTTCCTAAGAAAACAAGGTATGTGCCACCATCTTCTTTGGCAGTAATGCTTTCTTGCCCTTAAACTTTCTTAAACAGAGCATGTTGCAGAATTTCAAACAAATTTGAAACCATGGTTTTGTTCCCAAAGTCTACATTCCTGAAAACATAATGAAAATAGGCTGGGTAGAGAGTGATGCTGTGTAGTCCTGTTGCATGAAAATGGTGTAACCATAAACTTATACCTTATCCCAGAGAAGCCATGTGGGAACTCAAATGTAATTTAAAAAATAATTGGAAATCAGGGCTTTATTGGTTCTGCTGTTCATATATCTCCTGCTCACTGATAATAGAAAAGTTAAGGATAAATATTTACAGTGACAGTGCAATTATGCAGCACAATTTGTGTAGCATGGTAAATCAGGCATATCTGAGCAACATAGATATGAGTACGGCAAAATGCAGGATCACACAGAAAAGTAGTGGGCACCAGGATAAATATCAAATACTATAGCATAGTCAGCATGGTTTTGTAAAGGGAAATTAGATATCTATGTGTGTGACAAGCAAGGTTGGTTGGTTGGTAGTGTCTTCTAAGCCAAAAGCAATTGATAAAGTCACTCAGCAGAAGCCTTTGGGGAAAAAAGGGTAATCCTTTAGACAAACAAAATACTGCTAAAAATATAGGAAACTGCCTAAGAGGTAATTTTTTAGTGGGTCAATGGTGGGGCTGTGTTGGGATCTGTGCCAGAGTCCAGGCTCTTACATTGTTCTGTATATACATGACTGATCTGTTAAAGGGGATGAATAGTGAGGTGACAAAAATTACTGATTATATGAAATTATCTGAGAAAGTAAAGAGGGAAATCCAGCTACAAGACGTTGGAGAAGGACTTAGCCATAAATGGTGACTGGGAAATAAAATGGTAGTGGTGTTTAATGATTTTAGATGTAAAGAGCTGCAGGTGGAAGAAAAGAATTTTGATCTTAAATATACAGTGAGAAAGTCTCAGCTTTCTGTTAGTCCTCACTCCCAGCTATAGACTGGTGCCCCACAAAGATATCTTGTAATTATGTTGTGTGGGTCTTTTAACACTCAATTCTTACCAGCTGTCAAAAAAAGCTAATAGAATGTTTTGAACTATTAACAAAAGAAGAGAGAAGAAAGGAGAATTATGAGAATGTTGCTATAAACATCCATAGTGCATTCACATTAGTATCAATGTGTACAATTTTGCTACCTCATCTCACAAAAGTTCTTGTAGAGCTAAAAAAGAAGAGAGGGTAACAAAGATTGCAAAGGGTGTGGAAGTGTCCCCATACAAGGAATGACTAAATAACTAAGCAAGTTACCTAGTAAGAACTGCTAAGTGTGGAGGAGATAAAAATCAAGAAGCTGATAAAATCTTGACTAAAACAGAAATGGTGACTCAGGGATCATTGTTCATTCTGCTCTTATTTTGAGCAGTAAATTATGTTACAATCACGCAACTAAGGAAAATGGCTTAGGAAGTGATGGCACTGGAGAGGGGTGTAACACAATGGCAGATAACCACTTGTCCATATTTCCAGTGCAGCTCTAAAGCTGAGAACCCAGAACTCTCAAGTACATGGTAAAGGAATGACATGTAGAACTAGACATGCAAGCAGCACACTGTGGAGAATTAGTTAAGATCATTACAAACTCTCTTCAGTTCTGTGATTTTAAAATCTATGGGTTGAGCTTCAGAGAGCAGGAGAGGCAGAGATTTTTTTTTTAAACATCACTGACTCTGCTCTGTACAACTCTTGACACTTTGCAAGATGCTGCTGATTTTTCTCATGTCTGCAAAAGTGGCATACACTTCTCAATATCTAAGAGAGGAACCATTTGAAAAAAAACACACAACTGTGTAGCGTGCAATTAAAAATCTGTAGTTTATCACTTTTTTTCTTTCTTCCTTTTCCTTATTCTCTTCTTCCCTGGTTTTATAAAAATAGACTTTTCTGGCCTTCAGATATGCCAGCTGTTATTTTTTCCTGTTGCAGCCCCATCTGCATGGCTCAAAACAAACAACATATGCTGCAAATTTGAGGGCTGTCTTGTAAAACGTGTTGAACCAAGGGGATCATCTAGCTTGTTGAGCAAAAGGGATTTACATAGTAAAGTTCCCTTCAGCTATCTAGCTGCAGTGCAGACTTTGGAAAGCAGTTCCTGGCTTTTGCTCAGAATTACTTTTCTGCTGGTGCTTGGTTTACTTCTCTGCTAAATACAGTTGTGAATTAACCAGATGGGCTTTTCCTTGGCTGTTTTATCCTACCCAGCTGAACTTTCCCCATAGGTGGTACCCTTTGGTATGAGAGATGATGTTGATTGTCTGATGATCTTAACAGCATTGAGTGAAAGTAGAAAATAGTTTCTTCTTGCCTTCTTATACAGAAGAGCTTAATATTGGGTATATGACTGCATCATGAAGGTAATGAAGTTACCTTTTATAAAGTCAGACAAGTGCAGCAGGTATTTTTCAGCTTTTTATGCTCATGTGGGACATCCTCCCTACTTCCATTTCCCATACGTGCAGGTAGTGGATCATTCCTTGTCAAGGAAAAACAGGTGGCCCATCTTCTGGACATCCCATTTGAGGTGCCAATTGTTTGAAAATGCACAGAAGGGCAGTTTGTTCCTTTTTTTGTCTGAAGTAGTACTATGTCTGTCACAAACTGTATGTTTTTATTTCATCTCTGATTACTGTGATTTGCACACATAATGGCACATTGAGGAGGCATGTCCAGTAAATTATCCAAGAGCAATTTTATGAAGTCTTAAAAATATTGTGACTCAATAAATAGCATATTATATAACTGGTAGGAAAAGATTGAATTGTTATTTATAGCTATATTAAAGGGATATTGGAGATTTTCTATGCCTCTTTTAGCATCCTGTGTTTGTAAAGTTTACTGTGCAGGCAGTACTGCTAATTCAGGAGAAGAAGAAATGGTCCACGTGTTTGGCAGAATAGTTTTATTTTAAATAATAGACAAGAGGTTTGCAATAAATTCAGAAAAATAGAATGTTCAGTGTTGTCCAAAGAAGAGACGAATTTATAAAGATCGAGCCCTCCAGCAGAGTCTAATTCACACTGCCTTTTACATTCAGCACACATCTTCTTTCAGCTTTTTAAATGCCTTCAGAAATGAAACCTTTTGGCATGGCAGCTGCAGAAGACAAAGTCTTCCATTTTACCCATTTTAGGCAGCAGCAACCATCCATTCAGTGCAAAATATGACAGTGGAACAGAGATTGTTTTAACCTTTTCCGATGGAAAGAAACCAATAAAATGATGCTATTTCAAGATGCATGTTTACACATTGTGTACCCTGAATTGAGTAGTCCTTGTCTCAGTGTACCTGAGGCTATTGGAAAACAGGCTCCTGTGTACCACAATAATATATTATTTCAATTAAACTGCACTATGGCAAATGTATTTTGCTGCTGGATTTGTCCTAAGAGCCTTTGCTTGCAATTTTGTAAAACAAAACCGAAGTCAGTTCCAAGTAAGATTTCTCTCACTTGTAACTCCATCCACATAAATCCTCCTTAGGGAATTTATGGGGAACAAGCATCAGATTGGATTTTCAAAGGCCCTTCTTCTGTGCTAGTCTTTAGCTACTGCAAAGGAAGGAAACTGGTTTTAATGAAGTCTGCATGTGCCTGCATGTGTTGGGGTTCCCAGCTGACCAGGACTGTGGAGCTGTCAGAACCTTTTCTTTACAATGACTGCGCCAAGGTAATATCAAATCACTAAGGGTTCAACATAGATCAGGAGGAGGTAATAATTTACTGCAGGAGAGATTTTAAGTCTTTACCATTTCAGAGTGAGCTTCTTTGCTCTAGTTTGGCTCCTCTCCCAAGCTCTGTTTTCCTAAATTGTGACAGATTCCGTACATTCCCCTGGGCAAACATCTCTCTTCTGTCACCTCTAGAACTTTGCTGTGAGCCTACTCCCAACCCCCCTCACAGGGAAGGTCTCCCAGCCTGCAGTCTTATGTTGATTTAAGTCAATCCAAGCCAGTGCAGCTACATTCCCTTGCTGTGAACTCATCCAGCCTCACAGTTTGGGGAGCTGAGCCTCCCAAAAGCAAACTCACACTCATTAGCCTTTGGCTACTCCTGGTCTTTGACTTGGCTTCCAGAGGGATCAGAGGACCATGAAGACCAGCCACGAGGGCTGTTGACCACAGCTCCTCTTTTCCCCAGTGCAGCAGCATCTCACTGTTTTTCAGGAGGCCCTACTTGACCCAGAATGCAGCAGTCAGGAGTAATCAAATTGCCATTTCTTCCCTGCTGCCTCACCAGACGTTTTTAAATCACAAATAGCATAGTAAGCTGTCAGCAAAGAAACAAGGAAACTGATAACATCTGTTAAAGATAAGCACATGTATCGGGTGCATGCATGGGCACACACAAAGAATAATAAGCAGCTCTCTGAGCAGGGAGCAGACAGGACAAGATGTTCCCAGGTGGATGCCTTTCCATGCCTGCAATAGTTTGCTCAGATCATTTCAGCCTCGCCTTGTCTGTAACCAGGTTGTCTGTTCCCGCCTTGTCCAAGAATGTGGAGGGGGCCCTACTGTAGGGTCAACATCTAGTGTTTCATCTAGGAGATACAGCAATTCCCCTTACACAGGCTGTCACACTGAGTTTAAACTCAGACTGTTTGAGATGAAAGCTTGGCCTGTTACTGGTGTATGTCAAGAACCACAATGATATTCCTGAACAGCAAAGTTTGGCCTGTTCCCATGAACTCAGTATGGCAGAGCTGACACAAGGAAAGCCAGTGGAAGACATCCAGGAAGCCAGGAAGGAGCCTTCTACAAAGAGGTCAGCCTTTTTACACAAGACAATGGCAGCATTTTGCTTTACATTGTTAGGTTATGGATTTAAAAGTGATACCAAATGCAAAACTGCTCAGCAGAGGATGTGCTGGTTTCATAATTAAGAGCCTACCCTGAAGATGTGTGGGCATCTCTGGTGTTGCATAAGAACCACGAGCACTGTATATTTTCTGCTCCATTAAACCTCTGCTTTATTTAGTTCATCTGATTTGAATAGTCTCTAATTTTTAAAACAATACTCACACACACATTCCCTGTGTGTGTGGTTCAGGTTTTATTAAACAGGATATATTCCTGTTTCATTTAGGAAGTATGTTGAATGTAACCTCAGTATTTTTCTCAAAGTTTGTATATTTTCATTTGCCATGTCTTCATATCAATCAAGAAAATCTGAAATGTTACTGGTCATAAGAAATAGGTTTTGAAGAGAAAGCAGTGGCAGACTGAAAGCTTTACATAAGGCTGGGTAGCAAATACTAGAGCTGAGGAGAGCAGAAATGGGAAAAGCCAACAGAGCAGAAAGAAATGGGATTGTGTGGGGACTAGATTATATAAAGATTTCCTAGGGGAAGGAAGTCTGGTTTACATGGGGCTGTCATAAAATGGTCTGACCTCGGGTGAAATAATCTACAGTATGTGGCACGTTTGCTTTTTTACAGAGTGAGGTGTCACCTTTAAAAGTGTTGTTGCAGCTACTCTAGCTTTCTTTTGATATAATTTTAAGCAAATTAGTGATGTGGAAACAAGAAGAGCTTTGTATGGAAAGACTGCCATTTCTCCTCTCTCTAGGACCTGACTTACACCAAATAAAGTGTCTTTCAATAGAAAAGAAAGGACAGAAAAACTCTGAGGAATAGACCTGTCTTTTACTGAATTATTATGTGGGGATTAGGGATGGTGAACCCAGCAGGAATCTGTAACAGTGCTTGAGAAAAAGAAAACAGAAAGGTAAAATACTGCATCAGGGCTCCCCATCAAATAAAGGCAGGTCTGTGCCAGCTAGGCAGGGGGAAATGCAGGCATGTTCATGCTGAGGAATTGCCAGCTCTGGTCTCTCTGGGCTCAGATTCTGTTCACTGCGCTCTCTTGCTTGGTGTAGACAGCTCTTAAATCCATTTTTGTCCTGCTCATGAATTCTCCCTGGGGTGACTGCCACATCCACAACACAAAGGGCAGGTCAGGACCTTGCCATAACTCAGCTTGTCTTGGTTTTCATGTGACAACAATGAAGCTCTCACATAAAACAGAGGCCTTCGCAATATTGTGTTATTTGTTCAACAGGATATTTGAACTATTGCGGTCCCACATGTGAGTTTTGCAGCATCTCGCTGGAGAATGGTGTGCACACCATCTCCTTTGAAAACATACAGGGGCTCTTGGAATTCACTTCTCTACATACTTTCAGCAATGGCTTTGATCTGTTATGCACAAAAATAAGGAGTGCTGATTTTTAAGAAAGGGGACTTGTAATACTTTTTTTTTCCAAAGCAGAATGAGGTCACCAAAAAGATTCATCAAACATAGGAGCTACTCTCAAACAATGTGCTTTTTGTTTGTCAGACTCAAGAGGATGAAAATTGCTCCTTTAGAAAGAAATACAGGGACAATGTGAGAGGACAAGGTCTTGATCTTACACATCTCTGCAGTTGGTGGGATGATGTGAAAAACTCACCATGGAAATAAGAAACTGTTCCTTAATTTCATTATTTAACAATTCTTTCCTATGTTTTCATGTCAGTGAGAAATTGCAAGTAGTTCCCTTAAGCAGCTCATAAACAGAAACAGGGAACAGTACTTGGGGTCTTTTGTTGAAAATTGCAAATTGCCTTTGATCTGTCGTATGTCATTGTGAGCCAAGGGCCATTTGTGACTAACAGGTGACTGATGATGTTTCTTTCTTGTAGTACGACATTGTTGGACATTCAGGAGATGGCTTCAACATCGCCTTGGTTGGGAGTGACAAAGTTCCCAAGAACAATAAGCAAAGATTAGAGATTCTTAAGGTAAATCCTGCTGATAAGTGATGCTGGTAATTGAGGATTTTATGACTGCAAAGATAAAATTGAGGCAGTATGAGGATAGTAAAATGAAAGAAAGACAAGAAAGCAAAAATCTGTGTATTTGCATAAAATTGAAACAGGGCTTTTCAAAGACATGGCAGAAAACAAATTGTGCCAAAATAGTAGAAGGTGGGTATGCCTTATTCTGTAATACTGCACCCTAAATGTGTCATTTTGACTGCCTGTCAAAGGATAGGAGAAGTTCCAAAGATTATATATGGTAATATAGATAGCTCTGCCCAAATCATGTGATATTATTAATGCCTAAGTGATTCATTCAAAACTGTAGAGGGGTCCCAGGTCAGTGATTTAGACTGGTACCTTCAAGAAGTTGTGCATCACAGTAGCATTAGGAAAATGTGTCAATGCTATACTGGAAATATGTTAAATTACAATGGCACATTGAGTGTATTCACCAAGATTTTTCTGTAGTAGGATGAAGAAACATTGAGTGTATTGTAGGATTTACCTGGTTGGCAACTTGATAGGCTAGAAGCATACCTTTGTGCTTCCTTCTAAAACTATTTTTAAAATAGTTCCTTTGATTAGAACAACCTGATTTAAAATTCCTGGCCTTCTACACAGGTAACGGCTTCATCGATGAATATTGTGTATTTATTTTGTAACAGCTCAAACAAAATGTTTTATCATTTTAAAATGTGACTTCTACTGTCAGGAATCAGGTATTTGATAATAACCAAGACACTACTAGGATTTGGAAGTCCAGTGCAAAGTATGAACATGCAGGAGCTGTTCATAGCTTTAGGAAACTAAGCCCTGTTTTCTTCCTAAAATACATAGGAATGTATCTACTCAAACTTCAGCTGACCCGAAGTATTTTACCTTCCTGAAGGCCCAGTCTCATTAGGTCCCTGTGTGAGTTTTGATTGTTTGACCAACTGTATTTTAAATAGTGCTGCCTGTCTTAAAATATGACATATATTGTATACAAAAAGCTGCATCTTCTTTTGTATCTGGAGCACCGTCTGCATTTCTGATGGATCCCCTAGTACAGCAGTACTGAATATTTACTCCCTCCTGTGCTAGCTGAAATAAACACGTGTCCCTAAAGCCATCTTCCCTGTTTCCGTGTTGTTGTGCACACAGACCATGCATGCCCACGCTCAGTTCTGCATGAGTGGAGACCACACCTTGGAAGGGACAGAGCATGCCATTCGGGAGATTGCCAAGGAGGAGGCCGATGAGTATTTTGTCATCGTCTTAAGCGATGCGAATCTTGAGCGTTACGGAATTCAGCCAGCGAGGTTTGCACAGGCCTTGACCACCAACACTCAAGTCAATGCTTTTGCCATATTTATAGGATCCTTGGGAGACCAGGCAGATAGGTAAGCCTGTTTGGTTTATGCATAGTACTGTTTGCTTTCATTCAGCATAAATCTAAATTATGCTTTTATCACAGTGAGTTGCCCATGCTGTCGTTCTGCACTGAGGTTTTGGTCATAGTATCATAAAATGCTATGAATACTAGAATGGTTTGAGTTGGAAGGGACCTTTAAATATCATCTATTCCAACCCTCCTGCCATGAGCAGGGACGTCTTTCACGTTTTTCACTATTGTTCAAAGCCCCATCCAACTCAACTTTGAACACTTCCAGAGAAATGGCAAACACAATTTATCTGGATGATCTGTGCCAGGACATCATCACTCTCATTGTAAAAATTTCTTCCATATCTCCAGTCTAAATCTACCTTCTTCCAGTTTAAAACTGCTACAGCTTATCCTGTCATTACAGGCCCTGGTAAAAACTCTCACTATGTCCTTATGAGCTCCCCGTATTTATTGAAAGGCCTCAGTAAGGTCTCCCTGAACTTGCCTCTCCAGGCTGAACAACCCCAACTCTCTCAGCCTTCACAGCAGAGGTGCTCCATCCTGCTGACCATTTTTGTGGCACTCCTCTGGACCCTCTCCAACAGGTCCATATCTTTCCTGTGCTGAGGAGCACAGAGCTGTACCCAGCACTCCAGGTGGGGTCTCACCAGAGTGGAGTAGAGGGGTACGATCACCTCGCTCACCCTGCTGGCTGCACTGCTTGTGGTGAAGGAAAGCCAGGGTTCAGTTGGCTTTCTGGGCTGCAAGTGCACATTGATGGGTCATGGCTGAGTTTACTAATATCATTATTAATGTACTGGCAAGGAGCTGTAGCTCCTGAGTTGTGTCAGGGAGGAGACTGGCTTGTGAATCCTGCAGACATCCCCTATAGTTAGCAAGTTCAGAGCATCAGAGTGATCCAAAGGGAGCAGCTGATGCCCTTTTCCTGCTGCAGGGTGTGCATTGTATCCTTCTGTGGTGTCACCATGTAATCATCATAGAGATATGGTGCCTTTGTTATTGCCCGGTATATGGTTCCAATGTGTGTAGGCCTAAGAAAAGCAATTAAAACAAAAGATGCTGCACTTTATTGGTCTTCCAAACAGCCAAAAATTTGACTCAGATACTCCTCTTGTGTTAGAGACATAAATTCCCTGGAGAATCTGAGACAATATGCCTGAGTTTAGTTCTACTACATAATTTCACTTAAAAGTGTTTGGGCACAAGGGGAAAAAAAAAGAAATTCTGTCCCAGGTGTTCTTCCAGGTTCCACATTTACTGAGGACCAGTACCTGCAGCAAAAAGCTGGTATAGCCACAAATATCAACAGCATCTTTTCTGTTTCTATTTGAATCTTCAACTAGAGGAGAATGAAAGAAATTTGAACAGGAGTTGGCCCTCAGTAGATAATTTTAAGCAGTAGTAAAGGGTTGAAAGATACAACTGCACAGACACCATGAGTTGTGGCTGCAGGTCTGTGCATCAGAGCTGTGTTATTCATCAAAAGATAATTCATTCTGAACTATTATAATTACAGAAAGTCCCTTTACTTTTGATAGGAATTAAGAAAAAAAATCTTTGACCATATCCTGCTGTTTAAGAGATCTTATACTGGCCTAGTTCACTGGGTATGGAAAATGCACACAAAGCTGTCACTGAAATGCATTTCTATGTATGTGGAAGTGCAGAATTAGACAAAGCCTTCCTGTAACTGCTGTGGGGGAAGGAGAAGGGAGTTCTCTGTTGCAGTTTTTTTTTAAACTCATTTTAAAAGTGAGAGTTTACTTAGCATTAGAGGGATAGTTTAGAGCAAAATCTCATGTAAAAAGCAGAGAAAAAATAAACCCCAAGCCTGCTAACTGGGCATGAGGGAGATGGGGTTTGTAACATGCATCTAGTTTGACTTTTAAGGGTGGGTTAAGCTGTGAATAAAAATGTGTCAGGGTAATATTGGCAGAAGAATACATTTCCATGTAATCTTCAGCAATGTCAAAAAAAGAAATACAAAAAGTACAGTTGGAGTCATATGAATTGTTGAACTGAAAGAGCTGTGGGTTCATGGTAGTCAATTTAGGGTAAGTATCTTCATTTTTAGTGTAAGTCTGTAGCTGTCCTCAGCAATCCAGTTGTGGTGACACCACATGGGACCAGTGGTACCTTGATCGAAATGGAGTTCTGGCATGTCAGAAAGGACATGGATAGAAATCTCTGGAAACTCTCTTGTTTGTTCCTGAAAGGAACTCTGTGCCCTACCTGTTTTCAGTGTTTTCTCCCTCTGTTGCTTTCCCAAACCTTTAATTGCATGGTGACAGCAATGTGAGGAATCCTGTCTTGTGGTAGGGAAGATAATTTGAGGTAGTAATTGTGTCTTGTCCCTCATTCTGCTCCTTAGGCTGCAGAGGACGCTGCCAGCAGGTCGGTCTTTTATTGCCATGGATACCAAAGAGATCCCTCAGATCTTGCAGCAGATCTTCACATCTACCATGTTGTCAAGTGCCTAAGCATCACTGATGTCACTGGGTGTGAACTCAAAGTGGAAACCCACTCCTGCTGGAGGTGCAAATCCTAAAGCTGAAGATAAACACAATTATTAATAAAATACATACCCTTCTCTAATCAGCCAAGCAACCAAAATCTCCATGATGGCCAGGCTGTAAATGTTCCCCCAGAATCTCTCAAGTGACTTGGCACATTCAAAGAGCTGCATCGGGGCAGAGGATGGTGACAGAATGAATGTTTTTCCAGAGGGACAAGCAGACAATGGACAATCTGTGATCATTCCTCTGCGTGCCATGTTGCCAGCACTACGGAATCATCTCACCCTGTTTCATCAAACATGGTTCACTGGGATTTGGTAATCCTGTGCAAGGCAGATCCAGGCAATCTGTGTCAGTGTTTCACGTGCATATGTTTGAATGGGTGGTTAACTCCATCTCTGATTTAAACAGGACTGCTCTTGCCAGGCAGGAAATCCTTCCTTCCTCTCCTATTGCTTTCTTGTCTTGATGGGCATCAGGGCTTCACCCTGATGCTGGGAACAATGGAGCAGTTTGGAAACACTGACTGTCATGTGTAAACATGCATTATCTGATCAGGCACAGTGCTCCGAGTTGTCAGATGTAGAGAAAGTGGCTGTTACGAAGTAAAACAGCACAAAAATAGATTGGGTCAGTTCTGCATATGAAAAGTAAGGGGAAAAGGTCAAAATGCTCTTAAGAACCCAAGAGGCAGCGTTTCCAAGGAGGGAATTCCTGCCATGTCTCCTTGTCACAGCAGATGATGCTGCACCCGTTGCACTGTTAGATAGAATCCCTGGGATGGCCTCAGCACGTGGGGGTGACTCTTCAATCAGGAGACAAGAAGGTTACTAGTGCTTTACCAGGGCACATTCGTGGTCTGTTTTTCTTGGGTCATTTGAAGGTGAAACTGGAGGAGAGTTTTAGGCATTAAAAAATAAGTTATTTTTTAGAAAGGAAGAGGAGAAAGTATTTTAGCAAGATATCTGTGTTAGAATGTAATTAATATCCGAGTTAGTTTTAAAGACTTATTTTATGATTCAATCAGTTCATGTTTGTCCCATGATGCAATAATTCCCCTTTATCTACTAAAGAAGAGATATTTTGTGGTTCTTTGGGAACAGTGGAATACTTGATGAATTGAATGTATAATTTAATTAAGCTGGTACGGGGGATGTGCATCATCACTGATACTCTGCTGATATTAATTAATGAGTAACTGAATAGAAGAACATTCAGGAAGAGTGCTTATAAAAATCTGAAGGAGGAATTGCAATTTTTTTAATATTTCTCTTAGTCCTGCAGTTGATCAAGCTGCACCTTAAGCAGTATTTTTGGAAGGGAGGAGGCAGATTAACTTGGTCTCATTAAATACAGCCATTGGTGTTTTTAGCTTATGGTGGTCATTCTCTATCCCATCAGTCCTGCAGAAAAAAATCTTTCCCAGAGCATCAAAAATCTTCCCTGTTTAGGATGAGTTTCGAAGTCTGGTCAGCTTTCAAACTCTTTATGACAAGAGGGGACAGAAGACATTTTTCAAAGTCTTGTTAGCATCGTTGTGATAACTATGTATGTGAAAACAAAGAGATTGAAGATGCAGTTCCTGTTTGGAATTGCGTGCATAAGGTTGAGAAGGTTGTCCCTGGTTGGGATGTGTACGCACATACACACAGGTGCTGCCACTAAGGGGAAATGCACTTCAAAATAAAAATATCTTGGTCCTGTAAGCATATGATGAAATACTAAATGCAATTAAAAATTGATATATTAATAAGGCTCTTACTAAATGTGTGTTTACATGGAAATTTCTTTAGTAAGTCTGCCTTTATTGCTAGCAGCCCTGAAAAAAAGAAGCTTTTTCTTGCAGTTAACTAGTGAATGCACTGTATGCTTTCTTCATGACTTGTGTGGATAAACTTTATTGCCCCAGATTTACATGCAGTAAAATACAGTTATCTTCATCATAAAAAAATTAGTGCTATTTAGGGAAAAACTGTGCTAAATCGTTTTTAATCTTTTGTTTGATTATGCCTCTAAATTATACTTAATGTGTAAGTATAATTTACAGTTACCTTTCATTTCAGTTACATCATTTGCAGTTACCTTTCTGAAATATTTGGTTTTATTCTTTGTTTCAGGAGGTGTCTGCTGTTTTTCAGTTCTTGTTCCTTGGGTTCATAGGATACAGCCATGGCCAGGCCTGGCCCTGAGGGTGGGTGGGAGTGGTAGAAGTTCTAAATCTGCCCTCTTCCAGTTTAAGGCCATTCCCCCTCATCCTATTGCTACATGCCCTTGTATAAAGTCCCTCCCAGCTCTCCTGAGCCCCCTTTAGGTACTGGAAGGTGCTGTAAGGTCTCCCTGGAGCCTTCTCTTCTCTTGCTGGCTGCACAACCCCAGCTCTCTCAGGCTTTATTCACAGGAGAGGTGCTCCAGCCCCCTGATCATCTTTGTGGCCACCTCTGGACTCTCCCACAGGTCCATGTCCTTGCTGTGCTGGGGCCCAGATTTGGATGCAGCACTGCAGGTGGGCTCTGTCAACACTGGAGGGGAGCAGGTACTGCAGTAGAGTTTGAGAGAAAGGGAGAAGAAATGAGTAAACCTTTTTTTTAAATTTTCAGTTCAGAAGGAAAGGGTTTGTGTTTTGGTTTTAATAACATTTCATTGCAGAGCATATTTGACCTGACAGCGTCTCTCTAAATCATAAAAATTCAGGGCAAAATTTTCCCCAGGCTGTACATCTCTCACCTGCTTTAATGCCCATCTCTACCCCAGGGAAATCAAAGCAGCAACTGTGCTTTTCCCTGTCTCACCAGGACTTACAGTGTTATTTCACTGCTCAAAAATTCAGCAAACACTCCTCTTTCATGTTCCTGAGATTTCCAGAGCTTCCTAATATGCATTGATTTTTAATTAGTGCAATGCTTGAGAGTAACATGGCTTTGTCTGCCTAACAGCAGCACCAATGGCTGCTCTCATTGCAGTGCAGGCACCGGCTTTGTGTGTCACTCATCCCCTCTGAAAGCATCTTAAGGTATTTTTCATCTCTTCTCACAGTTTAATAAGGCACTTTTGCACTCATCAGTTTTTATGGAAAGGCCCTGTTTCGGTGAATGAATAGAGCTGCCAGTTGGAGCAGGGCCTGACCTATCACTAATGCTTTAATAGCATTAGTCACATCAGCAGTACTGATTTTAATTACCTCTTGTAATGCAGATTTTGTCTAATTCTGTTTCTATATGTACTGTGTTCATACTCACTAGCCAGTCAGTAACACTACACTGTCATTTAGGATTATTATTTAACTTTGGTGCAAAATTTTTTTTAAAAACAGAAAGAAACCAGAAAGTCCAGGTACATGATATTTCAATCAGAGCAAATGCAGGTGATGTTTCACTCAGGCATGTGAGATTGTTTACAACAATTTGTAGCAAACAAATTGCCCTACAAAAAAATAGCTTGTAAAGCAAACTGCTCAGCTGAAGGATTTCCCTCTTTAGGAGACAGGCTTTACACCACCAAAATAAACAGATAACAAACTGCCTAATTCATAAATGTTTTTGGTTTTGAGATTGCTATGTCACTGTGAACAGCATTGTCACTTGAATAAAATGCTTTAAAGTCAACTACGTTTTCTGCGAAATAAGTATATGTGGGAAGATTGCAGGAGAGATTTGACATTCTTGAGGGTGATAGTGATGGTGGATTTTTTTCAAAGACAAGGACAAAATTATAACATTTGAAAAACTTCTTTTTCATAACCATCTATTCTCCACCTTTTGGAAGAAAAATTAGGCATATGAAAATGAAAATTGATTTTTAAAAAACAGATACTTTAACATTACTCACAACATCCTTAGTCTGAACATCTGGCATGACTCCATGCAGAAAAATTTTGTGTATCAGAACACAGATCTACTAATACACTTGTAGTGTGATCCTAGTCAAGAAAAACCTCATTGCAGTAAATATACTGAGAGCATGTAAATGGAGTATGTAAATGTTAAAAAGAAAATCTCAGATATTGACCCTGTTTTTTCCACCCACCACATACAGTTTTTCTTTGGACAGGCTGAGCTGTGCAAATCCAGGTAGGGCTGGAAACTAGACCCAGACCCTGGTTGCCTGAGGCTGTGGATCCCTACAAGCTGGGTGTAATCTGGCACCAGAGTTCCCTCAGTTCCAAAAGAAACATAAGGAGAGAGGGAAGCAGGGGAAAAAAGGACAAATTCCTCATTTTCAACACACTCAGCTTTCCAAAATGGCTTGACTTGAGCACCAAAGCAGGCACGATCAGGATGGAGGTGAGAAAAGCAGGTGAAGCAGCCAGAAAGATCTACCAGGCACAGCCACAGCAGTCGAGTTACCCCCAGTGAAAGCCCCAGTGCAAGGCCAGGAGAGGGTGGTCAGGGGAGGCACATTTGGCTCACAGAGCAGCAGTGAGGTGCTGCCATGTCCTGGCCAAGCCCTGCTGTGGGCACCAAGCAGCACAAACCCACCGTGGCTGAGGATGGGCAGGCTCAGAGATGGAGCTCAGCTGCCAAAGTTGGCCCCACATCAGAGCCATGGGGGCTGAGCCTCAGGCTTTGGCCCTTCAGCTCTTGTGCTTAAGCCTCCTCAGCAGCAGCAGGCATCAAATAAACTTGCCAGGCACGTGCTGAGAACGAATTGGGGCTTGTTAACCTCATGGAACAGTGGCATGGGGACTAGAATACATCATCCATGTTCCCTGCATACAAATTGCAGGAGCTTTCTTTCTTTTTAAATACCTACTAGTTCATTCTGGCACAAGCCAAAATTTACTGGTCCCTGGAACCTCTTACTGAGTGTGGAAATATTCACTCAGCATCTATAAACTAAACACTTCTCAAAAATATGAAGGAAAAAAAGATCTTTTTTTTGTCAGGACTTGATACAAAGTCCATTCTTAGCAACAGCCTTTTCAGTTCAAATCATTAAATGAATATTTTGTATTAACTACTCTGGCCAGGCTGAGTAAGATGACAATCTTATATGCAGACTGTGGTCTGGAAGAAGTCCACAAATAACATTCATGGTTAGGAAAATGTGTTATACTGAAGGGTGATATAAAGAATGGTGTCCCACATATTTTTGCTGTTGTCATGACTAAATCATGCTCCATGCCATCTGCACCAACACCTGCATTTCAGCTTGGATTGGTTTGACAGCTGCAAGGTCACCTACTTTGGTTTCCAAATTTATAATTATAAATAAGCTTGAGGTTTTTAAAGAAACACATTTGGTAAGAAGCAAGGATGCTCCCCTTTAGTGCTGCATTCAGCTGCAGAAAGTGTGGCAGAATTTTGATGCACCAAAATGACCATATATTTTTTTCCATCAGAATTATATGAAACTGCTCTGCAGGCCTCCACCACTCCCTACTGCACTCAGCTCCCTTGGCATTCCTCAGGAGGGTGAACAGGGAACACTGGAACTCTGTCCTCCTTCTCTGCTGTACTGAGGACTCACCTCACTGCATCCCTTTAGAAAGGAGTCATATAATGACCAAAAGAGCAAAATCAGAGTAGTGATACAGCTGCCATAGTCCTCCTCACTCCCTCAGGTTTCTGACATGACCCACTTGCAGTGTGTCACAGTACCCAGAGAGCGAGCCAGATATGAGAGGAAAAGGGACCTCACATTCATCAATGAATTTGCAATAAAGAACCTGGGGAAGGACCATATCTATGTTTAAGCACAGACTTTGTGGGACAAGGGCTGAGCAGGCAGGCACAGACTGGCCAGCAAGCCCCTAGAGAGGAGATGTTCTAAAGCTGTCAGCTTGGTATCTGAGGGCAGCAATCGTGTTAGGAAGAGCAAACAGTGGAGCTCATGCTCGCCCAGGGCCATGCTGACCTGGAACACACGGGTCTGCCACGCTGCAGCTGCTCCCCATGTCATCACTGACTTCTCCTCTGCTGTTATCTTCTCGTTTGAAGGGGACAGAGACTGTTTCCTACTCCTGCTGTGATTTCAAAAATTTGCTGCAAAGATTGTAGCTGAGCACTGAACAGGCATGGACTGATGGAGCAGTGAAGTGGGGGCAGTCACTGGAAGTGCCACTAAAAAAAGCTTTTCAGAAGTTGCCTTATTCTCACTCATTCTTACATTTTTAAGTCCCCTTAACCACCATTGCACTCAAGAAGATCTCCATGCCCACAAAACAGCAGATTTCCCTCCATGTTATAATGCATTTAAGACCTCAAAACTCTCCTCTCTTTTAGCACCAGGTCAGAAAAAAAATATAATCTCCTCAAATCACTCCTCTCTCTGCTGTAAGTAGTACTATGAGATCAAGGAGCCTGTGGGGTCTGGTCTTTTGCAGGCAGGAGAGGCTAGAAGCATCTTAAAATACACAAGACCTGGATTGACACAGCAGAAGCCCCACACCCCAGCACTCAGAAGCCAAGCCCTGAACTGCAGCAACCATACCCAAACACGGGCCAGCATTAATGCTGCTTGTGCACTGTGGGCAGAGAAGTATGAATTATTTTATTAAAACTTTAATCACGTGGTATTCAAGCTCTGAAGTCATTAAGGAGTTTATAATGCAATGTTTTCATTGCATTATAAACATAGAGTGTCCTTTCTCCTCTGCTCTTAATTCATCAACTGTGAGTTTTTATCCACACGCATATCATAGATAAATCATTCAGTTAGAACTAGATAGTGACAAAGGCAAAAATGTCATTTAAAATTAGCATCTTAGAGCATTAATCCAATAATTGGAATCACAAAATATAAGCAAAACATTTCCATAAATGTATCTGAATGATTTACAAAGCAGCTGAAAGATCCTGGTGTTTAGTGAAAAGCAGGTCACAGCCCATTAGCCTTTATCTTTTTTCAATCATCCTTGTTTAGTGCAGCTCCTAAAGGGTGTCTCAGGATTGACAGGCAGATGCAGAGTCACTTAACATAAGTTAAATCTTCACCCACTGGCACCTGCAAGCCCCCTCCACGAGACCCTGCACTCCCCTCTCAGCCTCACCCAGATGGTTCAGCTAAAAGATTGCACAAGTGGTTTGCTGAAGCAAGGCCCTCTAACGTACACCAAGCATCTGCAGCAGGTCTCTGCACTGACACCTGAGCATGACCCTGGCAGAGAACTGTCACATGAGCCCTTTGGGGCGTTGTTTGCACCCTCCACATGGCACACCTGCCCCAAAATCCGTTATACAAAGTGGAGCCTGTGCCAGGGGGGTTTAAAAGCTTCCGACTTCTTGGGCACTGGTGTGTGCCCTCATTGGCAGGGTGGGGAAAAAAAGGAAGGAAGCAACGGTGATTCTCTGTAGAAACAAAAAAGAGAAAAGATCCTTCCTTTCACCACCACCAAAAATGAGGAGGGAAAACGGGAGAAGTTATTTTTTTAAAATAAATGAGAGCAGAAGTAGATGCGAGGAGCTGGCTAGAAAGCGGCAGGAAACAAGTGTTAAAGCCAAGCTGACACAAACAAAAGCAAATGGCCAAGAATAAGCATGCCCAGGCATAGATTGAGACAGAAGAGACCCTAAAGGAGCTCTTTTCTAGTCTCTGTTGCTCTTGGGTGCTGTGGCCAGTGGCTCTGAGTAGGTGCCAGACTCCAGACTTGGTGTGTCCTCAGCCAGCAGCTCTTCCCCAGCCACCCTTTGGAGGTCCAGGCTTTGCAGGGCAGCATCTCCCTGGGCTTTCAGCTGAGACCTGCTCAGTGCACGCTTCAGGGAACAAACACCCCTCTTCAGAGGGCCTGAGGCCTCCTGTCTGTCAGCTCACAGCCTGCAAAGCCCAGCCTAACTTAAGGTAATGGGAGACAGCAAAGCAAAAGGGCACTGAGCTCTTTCCAAGCCATGGAGGGGGTCTGAAAGCAGCATTATTTAACTCAGCTGCCTGCTCCTAACAAAAGCCATGTTGTTCCTCTGGATAACTTCTTCCAGGAAAAGCATGTGTGTGAATGTGGGAAACTAGGACTGGCAAGGCAATGAAGGTCAAAGTTTAATCATTTTTCCTCAAAACAGGAATTCAGCACTTCATAGCTTTAAAAAAAAAAGCCCCAACCAACAACCTTTGAATCACTCCAGTTTCATACTGTCCAAAACTAGGTAAGCATAATTTGTTCAGTCCTTAATTTTTTTTTTAAATCTTCAGAGTTTTGGGTGGTTCTGGATCCAAACCCTGAGGTATGAGTCTCCAGGCCTGAATCTCCAGTTTCCTCTTCACTGCTACTGACTTTCCACCATGTCCCTAATGAGTGATGTAGCCACTAACATTGTCCTCTACTGTCTTAGGGTAACAGGTCCCATCCTACCCCATTCCTTCCCATTTCTTATCTCCTGCTTCTGCAGGATCACTGCAGGTGGGAAGAATTTTCTGGGTTTAACCTTATTGATGATTGATGGATATTTTCATGTGGGTGCTAATGAGCCAGCCTTGTCCAAACCAAGGAGGATGTGCCAGTGTGCTCCGAAGCCCCTGTAAGGTGGGCATGCCTCCTACAGGAAAGGGTGGTGAAAAATGGAACAGGCTGAGGCTTTCTCAGCATTAAAGTATTATGGCACAGGATTACACTAAGTCAAGACAGGAATTAAGAGTCTTGCAACAAACCCATGATTAAAACAGTTTTAATTTAACAAGGGCTAACGCATACAAATATTTAGGTATTTGAGTATCCCTTTCTAGTAACTGAAACTCCCAAGTATACATCAGTCATGGAGCCTTGGGTAACACTGAAAAATGCCAAGATGAAGCAAACTCCTCAGAGAGTCAAAGAAATTCTATGCATAGGCATAAAAGTAACTTGTTCCATTACAGCTGGGGTTTGAACATTTGCAGTTCAGATGCTGTGGTGTTTGTGAAGACACAGCTGGCAGTGTGGTTTAACCCTTTTCTGAAAAGTTATTTATTTTATTAGTATTTATTTGACCTGTTGGTGATTGCTGCAAAGCGTGCCGGGAGATTTGCAATGATCATTTGCTTATGTAAAAAACTTAAAGGCATGAGACATTCTGTGAATCACATTAACCCTTGCACAGCCAGAGCCAATGGTACATGCTTGTACCAGGTTTGACACAATCTAATTGCAACAAGGTGCTCTAGGAAAAGTCCAGCTCATGTGAAGATAACTCTCTTCATTTAGGCTGATAGGCTTTGTTAATTTATGCTATTTGTAGCTCATGCATATTTTTTCAAAAATAACAAGAAGAGAGCAATCAGAGGATTTTGGGGGTTCTCTCCCCTCTCCTAGTGGGCATGACAAA
Source organism: Polioptila caerulea (assembly GCA_013397295.1). Taxonomy (NCBI): domain Eukaryota; kingdom Metazoa; phylum Chordata; class Aves; order Passeriformes; family Certhiidae; genus Polioptila; species Polioptila caerulea. The sequence continues at coordinate 211,740 of VYXF01009217.1, read as the reverse complement.
CATGTTGGCTCCCAGACTCAGAGGCCACCACGCTCCAAAGGGCAGCATGATGGCAGATCTCTGGTGGGATCTGAGCGGGTCAGCTCCAGCCCCCAGCATGCAAATACACAGGAGGAACCTAAGGGCACAGACAAGTAAGAAGCTCAATAAAATGGCTAATCCATCATCATCCAAGCTCCTGCTGTCTGTTCAGCAGGGTGCCAGCACACACTGACCATTTCTGCTTGGACTTAGAACCCACAGTCCGTGGTCAATTCATTTTTATGCAATCCTCCTTCTTTTTGCCACAACACTTTTTGCCAGAAAACCCTTACAATGAAAAACAATCTTCACCTTCTCCAAATGCAAGGCCAGAGTTTGGCATTAAACCCCCAAGAGATTGAGTTTGTAAGCAGACACCTCATTGTGCTCTTGTGGTCACTGTCTGGGTTTTGTGAGTTTTTTTCCCTGAAAAGCACAACCTCATTTGCCCAAACAACTGGAAGAAGGAGGAATATAATAAAAACAGCTGAAAGACCCCCTGCCTTGGAGATAACTCCATCCTCCTCTGGGTACAGACCACCAGCTGCTGCCCCATGGCTGTTAAGTGCCAGGCCAAATGAGGCAGCTCACCCTTCCCTTGTCTTCGGGAACACCAACGCGATGCAGATCCTGCCAGGCACCTCCTTCTGCAGGGCACTGGGCCAGGAGAGGCTGGTTGTTGGCACAGAGCAGCCCCTGAGCCCACTTCCCCAAGGCCAGCCTTCCACATCCGTGTTTCTAGTATTTCCTAAGCCTCAGGAGTCCAGGAAATCCCAATCACTAACCAATCTCTCATTATCTTAAAACCAAAAATCCCGTTAATGGCTTTACCTCATACTCTGCAGCTCTGGAAACTTGCCCAGCTCCTTCTTGAGTTACTTACTTCAGCTGATGATCTTGGCAGGTTTTTCCTCCAGATCTTGGCTACTGTTCCTTGGTGGAACTGTGCCTAACCCTCTTGTTTTGTGGCTGTCTGTCCTCAGGCTTGACTCCACGAGGCATTCATTCCTGCAGCCGTTCACAAACTAAAAGCTGAGCAGGCAATTAATCAGTGCAATGCATGGAGGCTCTCAGGCACCTACAATCAATTAACGACTCCACCATGTGTTCATTAGTTAAGAAAATATTTCCATGCATACACATGTGATAAAATCACTGTGAGTGATTAAACCTGCTTTCCATAGCTGAATTTTAAAACTAAGCTTTATTGCAGTGGTTCTCCTGTGGCAAGGCTGAAAGGTGCAGCCCTCGCTCCTGTGACTCCTTTAATAAATTTTAATAAAGTTCCCATTTACAAGCGTCTCTTGTGCCATTATCTGGCATGAGGTACATGAGACAAAACCCTTCAGAGCCAGCACCTTTATTAAAAACATTATTAGGGTTTCATTTGGGGCTCCTTTGAAGATCAGTGGGATTTAATGACCATCCTTGCTTTCAACACCAAAAGCTGAGCAGGGGCTGTGCAAAGCCGAGGCCCAGCCACGGAGAAGTGGTGGAAAAAAATAGTTCCAAGACACCATCGATCCAGAAATCACACAGGGGTGTAGGACAGGGTCTAATTTCCCCAAAGACATGCATTTGCACCAGACATGACAAAACGTAATGGGGCCTCTACAGCTGTCTAGTATGTTTGGGCTCAGTTTAACCATCTCTTATTAGGTGACATTTTTGGGGAGTTGCATCCAGTCAAATTTGATTTGCCCTTGGGGTGTATCCACGGAGAGGTTTCAGCCAGGTTCAGGACTAACCCCATCAGTGCCTTAGCTTCCTCAGCTGCATTTTAGGCCAAACTGTTCAAACAGACAATGGCTCAGACTGTTCCATACTGTTTCCAGGAGTCATGGACAGCCCACAGGAGTGCTCATGTCTGCTGCCACCATCCCCAGTGCAAAACCCACTGGCACTGGTGACAAGGACATTGGAGACTAAGCTGCATCTCCTAAAAGGAAGAACTTGGATTTCTTTATCCATCCTAAGACAAAACAGAAACAGTTGCTCAGATAATTTGAGCAAATTTTGCTTGTAGATCAGTTCTTTACCCTACCATGTGTATCCATAGCAGACCATTGCCCCATTGAGTCAGGTGGGTTGAAGGACTTAGAATTCTCTTGACCACCACTCCCATGCAGCCAGTGTCTCTTCTTTGTCCTGAGTTAGCAGCACAAGCAAAATCTGGGAGTCGTGCTCAGCGCACGCCAGCTGCTGCATAATGATGCACAGACAAAGGAAACCCGTGTTCCCAGGCCTGGCATCTCCCAGCAGAACAGTCTCCTCTTTGTGGCTTCAAAGAGCCCAGCACTATTTACAGCACTTCTGTTTCTGTTCTTCAGCAGTTTCATGTTCATTGAAAAACAACTTTCTAATTTTGTAATGCCGAACAAAAAGCACAGATGGGATGCATTTGTCAGCTGCTCCTGCCTGTAAAAAAATAATGATTTTACCACCAAGTCTTCCTCCACCAGACTCTTTCCACCCCTTCACCAATACTCTCCCACCAAGAGTTTTTTCAGCTTCTGCCTTTGCAGGTGGACAAGAACCTCACCTCTGGCAAAACCCTTCATCAAGGCAATGGTAACACTGCGAAGAAATGCACAGGGCAGGACTCCAGAAAGTCATTTTACATTTCTGGGCTTGGAAAAAGCTGTGAAGCCTCATTAACAGAGTAATAGATCTGGGAGCTCTTGTGACACGACAGTGCAGATCCTGACCTTCTTGTGGAAAGCTTGTGGGAGGCATTGGTTTGTATTATGTTGAATGCAAGAAGGGACTGCATGTGATTTGCAGCATAGAACCACAGAAGATTCTGGGTTGGTCAGGGGTCTGGTTGCACCACCAACCCCCTGCCATGTGCAGGAGCACCTGCCACTACACCAAGTTGCTCAAAGCTCCGTCCAACCTGGCCTTGAACACTGTCAGGAATGGGGCATTCACAGCTTTCCTGGTCAACCTGTACCTGTGCCTCACCACCCTCATAGTGAAGGATTTCTTCCTGTTATCTGATCTAAATCACGAATCCAAAATTAGTGTCCCAGGATTGGGGAATATTTGAGGGGAAGGTGAGAATTAAGCCATAATTCTGTGGAAGAGCTACAAAGGGGCTATAAAAATAGCTACAAACATCTGCATGACTGTCCTTGCTTACCATTTACCTACATACCTGTCACAAAATCTGCTTGAGAAGCCTAAAGTGAAATCAAAGGCTTATTTGAAGTCCAGAATGACTTACTGTCCAGTTCCTTAAGTGTCACTCTAAATGAGAGCAAGCTGAGAAGTTCCTATGGCATTTCAGAAAGAAACTTGTCTAGATAGCGAACACCAACAAAGACAGAACAGCTGGCAAAGTCAGAGTCACCATGCTTAAGCTGGTTATATTTGAAGAAAAACTTTTCTTTTTCCACTTCTGAGCTCAAACTTACTGATTTTGGAACCCTCACTTTTTATTCAGAGGTCTGCTTTGAGATCACGTTAGGTGAAATTTCCCCCTTCTTTTTAAGAAGCTTCCAGCCCTTCTGGTTTCAGGAAAGGTTTTAAAAATAAGACACAAGCCAAGCAAAGGATTAAAATGCTGTAATAATTTCTGATGTCTGTCCTGAAACCAGGTTTGAGAAAGTTTGGAGTTTCCTTGATGTGTTTTGAATACTTGTCATAGCTTTAGCTTTAGCTTCCTAAAACGTTCTTGTCTCAGCAAGGCAGACCAAACCATGGATGACTGTTTGACCTGAGCAGATCAGATACACCATCCTGAAAGAGAACATGATGTTTGGCTCGGTGTGTGTGTCCTCAGCAGTTTGCTATTTGACCTTTCTTAACAAACAGCACTTCAGCAGCAGGACTGGGAGCTATTCCCCAGGTAGTTCTTTGAGCCACTCTGTCATTGTTAAATATTTAAATTTCCTTTTAAAATGCTCTCCAGATTTCATAATATCCACCACCAAGTGTTTGCACCTTCTTTGCTGGGCATGTCCTCAAAGGCTCCTAGTCACATGAGTCTCCTTACCACGGAGGGGCAAGCCTTGGACCAGCAGTTTCTAAGATTTTCAAAAGCTTTGCAAAATCATAACAAACCGGTTCTTGCTGGAACATTTTATAGCTGGTGCTGGGGAGGTCTGAGGAGCTTTTTCTCCTCCCTTCGTGATGCACTGAAATCTGAGAGAGACAATGAGGGGGCTGGAGAAGGTACTAGAGCATTTCTAGTCACAGATTGGGAAGATGAGAAGCTTGGGCCCAAATCTGCAGGCAGCCTCCTGTTTCCAAGTCCAGAACATCATTTATATTGGATTCAGAGGTTTTAAGACAATGTCAGTTTTCACCAGAGGTGATTTGGGACCTTGGGGTAAAAGAACAAGCATCTGGTGTCTAAGGTTAACATGTTATTCAGGCAGAAGCACAGGTCCTTGGAGAGTGAGCATCAGAAGACAAAAACAAGAGACACAGCACGAAAAGCTCAGCAAAGGCAGCAAGGTATGCCATAAATTAGGTATCAGATCAACTATCCAGAAAAACACAATTAAATGAGATACAATTACTTAAAGTCAAACAAGTATGCAGAAACAAGGACAGCAAAATAAGTTACAGTTTTAGATCCCCTCTATATGGTGCATTGGAGATGACCAGGTGGAGTCAGCTGGAGTCTCCTTGGAAGCCCTTCCATGCACTGGAAAGATTTTATGATCAGTTGCTGCCAATATTCAGCCACAGAGACAGGTCTCCACCTCAGATCTTGGATACAGACCCATGTCCCCAGCCAGCCAGAGACTAAGGGCTTGGAGCAGAACACTGGAGGTGTATGCCAAGCACAGAAAATCAGAGTAAATGCCCGTGACAGTGCTTTTTAAGGCCCATCAGACACGTGAACTTGACACAAAATGGAGAACTTGGATGTGGCCTGCAGGGATCTGAACAACTTGGTCCATACATGCTGCATGGGAGAAGAATTTGGCCCAGGATAAACAGATCCACTTCTCAAAGTCAACCTGTGTTTTGGGGTGAAAGAAACCCAAAAAAGGCTCCAAAGGGAATCACAGCTGCAGACTGCACCAAAGAGGGCGGAGGGAAACCTCCAGTGAGTCACATCCTTCTGGAAGAGGGATGCATGCTTGCAAGGAATCTTTATTTTGGGCAAAGTCAGTCACTCCTGAGTCATGCCAAAGCAACACCACTCAGATGATCAGGCAGAGAAAAATATCCACATTGCCTTTCCCAGGCAGAGCAGGTGGCAAATGCCATGCAGGGGAGTGACAATGTCCATCTGCAGCCCCGGTCCCTTTCAGAGAGCCCCTCCTCCTCTCTGAATCCTAAAACCCAAAAGTGGACAGGAAAGAGGTGGAAAGTGACCTGGAGTTCAAACTGGATCCGTTCAGCTCCCCAGGAGGGATGTGGTTGCCCCCTGCAGTGAGTCAGGGGCCTGGAGGGCACCCAAGTTGCACCACCCCAGCTCTTGTGCAGCTGCCAAGGCCAATTCCAGGCACAGAAGAGCCTGCCAGCCCCGATTCCTGGGAGCAGGAGGAACTCATCAGGGGCAGAGAGGGGAGAGGGGGGTGCTTGGGGTGGAAAGGGAGAGCATGGGAGGCAGGAGAGGAGAAAATGAATTGAGGGCAGAGAGGATGTCTCCAAGCCAGAAAGCACCTACACATAGTATATAAATAAACACTTTCCTGTGGCTAATTTTGACACAAGGTGGAAATAGACCTTTTTTGCTGTGCATGCTGGTGGATCTGGGGGAGGATCTCAGCAGCTGCAAGAGGAGCACACATTCCCCAGTGACTCCCTTCACTTGGTTGTCAGGATGGAGGCAAGGAGAGACCTGCATATGTCCACCCACTGCTCCTTCCCTCAGCTCCTGCACACCCAGCAGTCAAAGAGCCCCAGATACTGGGCAACTTTAGCATCCCCAAGAACAAGGCAGGTGTCCTGCCCACACACACCTCAGAGCTCTATTTCCTTTCACTGAAGCAACTTCTACCCCACAAGGCTGGAAGCTTAACAAAAAACCATAAATGGGATCTACTATTTCAGCATGTTTTCCAAAGAGAGATCACCTGTGTGCGAGTAGGAGGAAAAACCATCCGCTCAAGCTTAGGCACCTGGGAAAAGGACCCACATCCAGCCCATTATTTCAAGCCAATGTAATTTTCCTAGAATTGGTAGGGACTTGGGTTAATCTGGTTTGCAGATGGGGAGAGGGTCTCACACGGGGTCAGGCACAGGAGCTCAGTTTCTTCAGAGCAGGCAGTAGGGCTGAGCATGACGCTGGCAGTGAGTCAGGTCAGCTCCTCATCCGGGCAGCTGAGGTTTCACAGGACGGAGTCAGCAACTTTCTCAGCTCCAGTTAAAGCACAGTGAGCTAAATATGAAAAAACGGCCTGAAGCCAAGCCTCTAAAGCTGAGAATACATAATTTGATGCTAAAGTAGGTCTTGATTTCTATTGAGCTGGCTCTCTAGTGCACATTCCTGCATCAGGCGGGAGCGTCACACTCGTTTGCTGCTTGCACTGTAGCTTGGTTTCTGAAGCAGTGAGCCAACAAGCCAGGTAGATTCAAACTTGCCACGCAGAGACTTGTGTCAGTGTTTGGGTGTTGTTTGGGCAAGCTTCCATTAAAAGCAGTTTATTTTCCCCAAAGCTTTGGCAAGGAAGTAAATATGTTACAAGGGCCAAGACACACACGGCCTATCCATCGGCCTCTTCCCTCTGGATGAATGGCATTAACACTGTATCCATCCATCTGGCATCTCTGAAAACGGGTCAGGATCCATTTCTGTCGGCCCTCCTTTGATGGTTCCAAATGAGGGTGCCCCAAGCCAGAGGGCACGAGGCTTTTAGAGGGGTTTCATTCCACCAGTCCTAGCATCTCCCAAACCTCCCTTCACCTGCTGCGAGACTGAGGAGGAATGGTTCATCTCAGATGGTAGAATTTGGGGTCAACCTTCCTTTAAACCAACAAGCTAACCCCCCAAAAGGGTTCAGTGTTCACCAAACAACTTCAGCAAAACTTAGAAACCATCTCTGGTACTTGCTTGTGTCTGCAGGGAGTTTGACACAGCAGAGCATCACGGTAGGGCCCCAAAACAACAGTGGTTTTGCGCCCTTTGGGGAAAACCCAGCATCTTGGGGTCTTGTCTTCACACAGCCAAGGTGACAGAGGCAAGGCCTCATGGGGCAGCTCAGAAGTACTGACCTGGTTAACACTTACACATGCACATACTACATTAACATACACTTTTTTCTCTTTCTCATCTGGTTTCATGAAATTAGATGGAGACATCACACTAGGCTCTGCATACAGGCTAGCAAATCACTCACCACATGAACTGGGGTTGTCTGGAAATCTTACATCTTTTTTTCCATTAGGAACAAGAGACTCTTGTAATTCTGGCACCGAGATGAGCTGAGGGCATCAGTTTCCATGCAAATCCCTATGATATCAGTCTGATTATGGGGGGAAATAAAAGTTCAAAAACACAGGAATTGGAGAAAAGCCAAAAACTAGGAAAATGAGAGGCCAAGCCCTCAACTGAGCAAAGCTGAGAGAAGTCACTTTTCCAGCTTTCTCCCTTTAGCATGGACAGTTTGCAACCACACACTGCTACCGTGTAGCAGTGCTCCTTCTTAATAAAAATGTCTACATTTGCAAGGCTGGCAGGTCTGTCATCCTGCTATTTGGTTCTCACAGAAGCCAGGAAAATTTATTTATCTTGAAGATATTTATAATTTTCAAAAGATACAACAGAACTGGTCTAGCTTTAAGTAATGGTCTGTAAATTGTAGAGGAAACATCTGAAATTATATCAGTGACTCAACAGACACATACTGCAAATGCATTTTTATGTACAGACATAAAGCAGGAATTGCACTTTTGGGATCCCAGTTTCCAGTCTGTGAGCATGGTACTGCTTGCAGACACACCAGCTCATGTAACTCTGCCTTTGAAACCTCTTCAGAGAACTCTGTTGTGTGCCAGTAACTGAGAAAGCAACTCATTACAGGCACCCTCACAATCCTACCTTGCCTTTTCCCTGCTTCTGCAACTTCACCTCTGCTACTGAGTTCTCCTTTTAAGGACCAATACCATCCTACTTCAGGCCAGGCTTTTATGTATATGCAGATCTGTGCACATCAAACCCCCAAAGGAAAGGCTTTCCTCGAGGAACTGGCTCATGTCAGGGTCTGTTTCCCATTTTGGACATCGTCATCACCACACCAACTGCTCACCCCTGGATGGAAAGAGAAAAGAAGATTGAGAAATAAGAGCTGCCTGGAAAATTTTCCATCAAAGTCTAGACACGTCATTATGGGGAAATAGTCTGCAACAGAGGTGCTCTGAAAGGAAAAATTCCTGAATAAAAAAAAGTAGCTCAAAGAAGGTTTCCAGAAATGTTTGGGTGATTTTATTCTCCCTTCCCCTCATTTCATGAGGTGCTAACAACAGCATGTCACAGGATAGCACAGAACCTCAGCTGACTTACTGTGTTTTGAATATCAGCCAATAATCAGAACCAATTTAAAACACCTTTTTTTTAACATAGGCTTTTGTTACATGGGAGCCAAGAGACATTTCAAAACAACTGTGTTATTCAAAATACATAGGGAAGTCTGCCTCATTGGCTTGGTAATGTAAAATTCATTTTTAGTCAAAGAGAAGTCAGTTTTTCAAAAGGTCACTGGAAAAGCACAATTGGCAGATGCTGAATGGCTCCTTCTTATTTAACCACTCAGTCATGAGGACTAGGGAAGAGTGGACACCGGTCCAGCCATCACTGTGAGAAATGCTTGTTTTAGTCTTAAACATGAGTCCATGGAGTCATGTGAGTCGTTGTGGATGCACCCTATTAAAGAAACACTAAAACAGATCTGACATTTTAAATATTTAAATGTTTTTCAATCCAAACTGCCCATTGTTTGGGTGCTTGTTCCCTTTCCCTCCCATCTGTATCCCTGACAGGGATAAATAAAGTAACACATACACCAGGGCCCATCCTCTGAAGTCGAACCATTTAAACAAAAATAAAATAAAATAAAATAAAATAAAATAAAATAAAATAAAATA